>RPOG01002336.1:0-14184 GCA_008086565.1 Thalassoma bifasciatum
TCCACCTTCCAGGACAGACTCCAGTCTGAGGGGAAGCCCTTGTTGGCCAGACACATGAGCGTGGCCTTCCCCTGCTGCTGCAGCTCCTCTGGGGAGGGGGGCAGCACCGTCAGGATGGGACGCACATCACCTAAGAGGGAGGGAGGGACAAACCAATCAGCTACGAGGACAGAGAGCACAGAGCTGTGGATCAAAGAGCAGACACTGAGACAGTTTGAATGTTGAAAGTTGAATTTGTGCTTGAAGGAGTTTCTGTGACAGATGTTGTTTCTGCTCCATCACTCACTCACTCACACATTCTTTCACTTCCCTTTAAGAAACCTCTCATCAATATCAGCACAGAGACACTCGTCATACACAAGCAGCTCAAACACAGCAAACTACACTGACCATCAAAGAGAGAGAGGAGAGAAAAACTGCACTTCATCTCCAGCAAAAAGACAATCACTGTGAAAAATCAAACCTCAACTCACATTAGACGCAAAAAGAGATCAGAATTTTTTTTTATCTTTACTTTGTTCAAACTCTTTAAAGCACAAAATGAGATCAATAATTTTCTAAGTTATCTCTGCAGGGTCAGAAAAGGACAGAAAAAAAAAATCTTAAAAACAACTTCAAGCTTTTGAACTTTCTTCAACTTCTCAGGAGAAAAATAAATCAAATCTGTCATCCTGCTGTCAAGTCTCATGCTCACACACATTCTTGCACATTCTCTCTGTTGCACATTTTCATTGCACTATTTAATTTAATGTGAATATATTTTTTCTTTCTTCCTTTTGTACAAAGTTTCTATATTGCTTATTTCTAATTACTTCATATCTGTTTTTTATATATTTGATATTCAATGTTTATACATACTGGTTTTTGTACAAAGAGATCACAGTTAAAACTGAAGTTAAATTCATTTTATGCATCTTGAAGATACTTGACAATAAAACTGATTCTGATTCAGATTCTGATTCTGAATAAGTCAAAATCGTCTCAGTGTAGCTGTCATAAATTAAGCTCCATGACACATAAATAAAGATTTAAAAATCAATTATTAAAGAGACCAAAGTAAAGAGAAAAACTTCAGTTACCAAAGAGAATAGAAACATATATTTGCTCTCAAAGATAAAGTTGTTAAATGGAAACTTACTTCCAACGTTCAGTCTGGATCCTCCACCGAACGTGCAACACAGTGAAATAAACTCATTGAGGCGCCGTACAAAAACCTCTGACTGTAGAGAGACACGGCTCTCTGACTCTGACTGAACTAAACTACCATCAGATAAAGACACAACTCTTCCAGAAGGAGGAAAACTACTTTGACTTATTCACAGTCTCTCTGATTAAATATGACCTTAAAAATTTTTTTTCTTTCTAAAAACCTATATCCTTTAAAATTAACGCTGCCTACTTCAACCATAAATCATGATTTTGGAAAATTAAATTAAAGCATATCTTGTCGTAAGTTTGTATTATGAAAAAAAAATGAAATAAAAAAGTAACTGATGTTTAAAAAGACAAATATTTGACTTACTTCCAACGTTCAGTCTGGTTCCTCCACCGAACGTGTACCACAGTGAAACAAACTCATTGAGGCGCCGTACAAAAACCTCTGACTGTAGAGAGACACGGCTCTCTGACTCTGATTGAACTAAACTACCATCAGATAAAGACACAACTCTACCAGAAGAAGGAAAACTACTTTGACTTATTCACATTTTCTCTCAATATATATGACCCTAAAAAAAATTCTTTCTTTCTAAAAAACTGCATACTCTGGTCTCAACTTTGTCTACTTCAACTATAAAACATGTTTTTGGAAAAATAAATAAAAGCATGCCTAACACTCAGTCTGCAAAATGAGAACAACTACACAAAAATAAGTGACTGATGTTTGAAAAGACAAATATTTGACTTACTTCCAACGTTCAGTCTGGTTCCTCCACCGAACGTGTACCACAGTGAAACAAACTCATTGAGGCGCCGTACAAAAACCTCTGACTGTAGAGAGACACGGCTCTCTGACTCTGACACAAACAAAGTCTCCTAAATCACTTTCTGTCTGCAACAGCTTCAGGATTTAATGGAAGAAGAAAATTAAACATACCATCAATTTTTGTTAGGGAAAATTTTCTTAGGACGAATAGTTTACATTTTGTATGAAGTAAAATCCATTTTCTCAGCTCCAGAATAAATGCATCTCAAAAAGTCTCTCCATAAAGATCCATCTAGAAGCATCAAGCTAAAAAAACTTAAATTAATTTCATATGCTGTTTAATTATTTTATTTCTCCTTTATGGACGTAATGATGAAGAGAATCTGAATCTCTGCAGGAGTCAGTGAGAGCATTTCCATGTCCAGAGAGTTTGCATCAGCAGCAGCATGCTCCAGTGCTCTGGGAGAGTTTATAGTCCTGAGAGTTGAAGACAAGACACAGAAATCCTCCTCCTCCTCTTCATCATCATCATCATCATCATCTTCAACCTGATCCTGATGAAAACCATGAGTGTGAGCTGCGTCCTCATCTGGACTCTCCTCTGCTGCTGCTTCACAGGTAAAGTCCAGAGAATCAAACTCCTCTCCTCTATGAACATCCGTCCCTCTGAAATGAAGCCCACAAAAGCCTGACTCTGCTTTCTGTTTTTGTCTCTGTATCCTCAGAGTCCAGAGGACAGGTCACAGTGACTCAGCCTGCAGCAGTCAGCTCTGCTCCAGGAGGAGACATCACCATCTCATGTAGAGTCAGTCAGGATGTTCATTATGATGGACGCTGGGGCCACTTTCTAGCCTGGTACCAACAGAAGGACGGAGAAACCCCAAAACTGCTCATTTACTTTGTTAGCACTCGAGCATCAGGGATCTCAAGTCGTTTTTCAGGCAGTGGATCTGGATCAAACTTTGCTCTGACCATCAGTGGAGTCCAGACTGAAGATGCAGCAGTTTATTACTGTCAGAGTGTTCATGACAACAGCGGCCAGTGGCCCTTCACACAATGAAAAAGTGTCGTACAAAAACCTCCCTCAGTCAGACTGAACAGAAACTGAACTGACAGCTGCAGCTGGAAGTTTCTGCAGAGACTGACACACTTCACTGAAGACACACACACCCCTGATCGGAGACCATCCAAAAAGTGTACCTGTATGTTTATGAAAAAGTTATTCCTTCAAAAACTTTTTCACAATTCCACTGATCAAATACCATGATTGCTGCATTCTTTCAATGCCCAGATAAAAAAAGAACTCTGTTTTCTTAGGCATCAAACAGTGAATTGTCCCACATCCGACCTCTTTGCTTTCCTCAGTGTTTAAGTTTAAGTGTAAGCTTACTTGTGTAGTGTGAAGGAAACCGAGCCAGTTTAAGTTTCACTTAGGTATCAAAAGTCATTTCCTTTCTTTGAAACTGTCCTTAGTTTCTGAGTTACATGTAGTGACTGAGGCACACAAAAGTAGTTCAGATCCTAAAGGCGACAAAAACATATCTGGATTGAAACTCACTGAGAATTTAGCATTCAAAGGTATTTTATTTGTCTGTCAAAACCTACTTTTCCAACATAACTTCACATCATTTGTGACACAGATTATTAACAAAGTTGTGAGAATGATCATGGCGGACCACATGAAGAAATCACTTTAATGCTGAGCTTCACTAGAAAAGATTAAATATGGTTCATTCAAGGACTAATATTAAAAACATTCACAAAGAAAAGAATAAAACTACTCCAGCCACAGCTGAACTCAAAAGGTTGATTAAATCTTTTCTTTATAGGAGGGATGAAGAGGGGATCTCTCATGTGGTCCCACAAATATGTTCTATGATTGAAGCTTTTCTCACAAATAAACCAACTACAGTTTCCCCCGTCTGTGATCAATTGAATGAGATTTGTAACTAAAACCCCCATCACATACTGAGCAGCTGGAGGATTTCCTTCCTATTGGTTTCTCATGTGAACCACACGCATTTTTATGAACAACTGCAATAAAGGAAGGTTTATTGGATGACAGCAGCACTGGAACTTTTTGTTCTTGAGGGTCTATGTGGCTTCAGCAGTGAGAGCAGTGAATCAGTAAATGGTTTCTCTCTGTATTGATTGATGCACTGACATGAATAATTTTCATGTAGAGAGAGTTTGCATCAGCAGCAGCATGCTCCAGTGCTCTGGGAGAGTTTATAGTCCTGAGAGTTGAAGACTGGATGACTGACAGCTGTCCTTCATCACAACACAAGACACAGAAATCCTCCTCTTCAACATCATCTTCATCATCATCATCATCATCATCTTCATCCTGATCCTGATGAAAACCATGAGTGTGAGCTGCGTCCTCATCTGGACTCTCCTCTGCTGCTGCTTCACAGGTAAAGTCCAGAGAATCAAACTCCTCTCCTCTATGAACATCCGTCCCTCTGAAATGAAGCCCACAAAAGCCTGACTCTGCTTTCTGTTTTTGTCTCTGTATCCTCAGAGTCCAGAGGACAGGTCACAGTGACTCAGCCTGCAGCAGTCAGCTCTGCTCCAGGAGGAGACATCACCATCTCATGTGGAGTCAGTCAGAATGTTTATCATGACAGCAATGGGCACTACTTATACTGGTACCAACAGAAGGATGGAGAAATTCCTAAAGTGCTCATTTACTTTGTTAGCACTCGACAATCAGGGATCTCAAGCCGTTTTTCAGGCAGTGGATCTGGATCTAACTTTGCTCTGACCATCAGTGGAGTCCAGACTGAAGATGCAGCAGTTTATTACTGTCAGAGTAATCACTGGATCAACAGTCAGTGGCCCTCCACACAGTGAAAAAGCGTCGTACAAAAACCTCCCTCAGTCAGACTGAACAGAAACCGAACTGACAGCTGCAGCTGGAAGTTTCTGCAGAGACTGACACACTTCACTACATGTATTCAAAGTTTTATTTCAGTATCCTAAAGCAACTGAAACTTTTATTCCAGTTAAGTTCAAAGAAAAACCAACTGATGGAGTGAAGTTCCCCATGAGTGAAAACTGAACAGAGAGACCTTGGTCCCATCACTGAGCCTCTATCAGCTGTTTTACAGCAGCTGAAGAAGAATATTACAGCTGCTCCTGATATCTGCTGATTCAAAAACAGCTTCATCTTTTTCTTCCTTTTGAGGAGTTTTTGAAATGTTTAAAAATAACAGCTCAAATTTGACTTATGCGCTGAATATAGGACAGTAATGAAATCAAGAGGAAAGACACATCACTTTGATGATAAAACTAAACATATTATAATTGTTTTCCTGTATTGTTGTCCATTTGTCTGGTATTGTCTTATCGTCAAAAACATGTTGTCTTTAATTTTCTTTCTAACCTTCATAGATAGATCTCTCCCCTAGTTCCTCTGCTCCAATTTCAGTCTGTGAACACAATGATATAAAAACAGCACAGTCACTACTTTAACCTTTTAAATGTGCAGACTGACTGATGACACCTTTGATGACAACTGTGATGTGAGAACACGTCTCATTTCAATATTTCACCACAGTAAATCATGAGATTTATTATAAAAAAATAAATCATAGCATAAGAATGATTTGTTTAAAAAGGTCTTCAGTTTGGAATTTGAGATTTCATTGCTGCACTGATGATTGTTAGTTCCATGTATGAACCTGCAGGAGTCAGTGAGAGAATTTCCATGTAGAGAGAGTTTGCATCAGCAGCAGCATGCTCCAGTGCTCTGGGAGAGTTTATAGTCCTGAGAGTTGAAGACTGGATGACTAACAGCTGTCCTTCATCACAACACAAGACACAGAAATCCTCCTCCTCCTCTTCATCATCATCATCTTCATCCTGATCCTGATGAAAACCATGAGTGTGAGCTGCGTCCTCATCTGGACTCTCCTCTGCTGCTGCTTCACAGGTAAAGTCCCGAGAATCAAACTCCTCTCCTCTATGAACATCCGTCCCTCTGAAATGAAGCCCACAAAAGCCTGACTCTGCTTTCTGTTTTTGTCTCTGTATCCTCAGAGTCCAGAGGACAGATCACAGTGACTCAGCCTGCAGCAGTCAGCTCTGCTTCAGGACAAACCACCACCATCACATGTAGAGTCAGTCAGGATGTTCATCACAACAGCAATGGGCACCACTTAGTCTGGTACCAGCAGAAGGAGGGAGAAATTCCTAAACTGCTCATTTACTTGACCAGCACTCGATATTCAGGGATCTCAAGTCGTTTTTCAGGCAGTGGATCTGGATCTAACTTTGCTCTGACCATCAGTGGTGTCCAGACTGAAGATGCAGCAGTTTATCACTGTCAGAGTCGCCACATCAACAGTCAGAATGTGTTCACACAGTGAAAAAGCGTTGTACAAAAACCTCCCTCAGATAAAGAGGAAGTGATCTGAACTAACAGCGGTGTATGAGCAGAGACCCAGAACAGGTCAGTAAAACAGCACAAATAGTAACTATGAAGAAAAGTTTAACAACCCCAAATCAAATCCACACACATTTAAATGATTGTTCTGACGTTTTTAAGATTCTGTTTTCTCACAGACATGAAGGTTAGAATTTGTCTTCTCTTTACAAACAGACGTTCCCTTTCTTGAGGTTCATGTTGTGAAAAACACTTGCCACAAACTCTTAATACAAGAAATGAAGTTTTAATTTTAAGGAAGAAAAGATTTTAAACAAGTCCAGTTATCACCGAGTCGGTGAGATATTCAAATTTGGTAAGATTTCTTGAAACAAAACAATGAATCGGGGTAGAAGCAAAGTGAGAAACCCCTTTGAAATAAGCAGTAAAGCACTTGCTTCAATCACTGTACTTTGCCAAATCAACTCAAAACCAACTTTTGAATTCATATTTCACTGTTTGCTTCTTGCTTAATTGAAATAGTGTTTGAACCAGAGCTCCACTGCAAAATAAATTCAGAGTCACATAACAGTAAAACACTGACAGCAGATATGTCATTAGTTTTTTTTATGATTTCATCTTAGACCGCTGTGTCATGGAACGTGGAAAACAGTCTATGTCTTGGGGCGTGGACTGACAGGAATGTCGTGGAGTGTAGACGGTCTCTGCCTCCCTCATGGTCCGTCATTATACAGCAGAGTCTCATGGTCACTGCGTCCCCCCCTCACCCACAACAGAAATGACTGTTAGTTAGTCACAGGTTAGGTTATTCACAAAGGCATTCTGCTTTTCTTTTTATGAACCTTTCAGATTCCAGGTAGACTGTCTTGTTTTAACTTGTTGTGCTCATATGTGCTTCAGTGTTTAGTTATGAAGATTACATTCAACACGGAAAGTGCTCACTGTGGTCAACATGGACACAATGTTGAATATTTAACTACTCCTCAATATAAATCAACTTTTCTTCAACTATGATTTGATATGAGGATCAACTCTACAAGAACTTAGAGTTGAAACAACACAGGCATTATTTTTCAAATCTGGCTTATTGAAAACATACACACAGATGAGAATACTGTCATGGTTGATAAAGGATGATTCGTTTCTGCAATCATGAGAGTGGAGAAAACACAGCAAATGATAAACCTGCTGTTCATGAAAGAAGCTAAAGAACTCAGTGAGATCATTTCCATGTAGAGAGAGTTTGCATCAGCAGCAGCATGCTCCAGTGCTCTGGGAGAGTTTATAGTCCTGAGAGTTGAAGACAAGACACAGAAATCCTCCTCCTCCTCCTCTTCTTCATCATCTCCATCCTGATCCTGATGAAAACCATGAGTGTGAGCTGCGTCCTCATCTGGACTCTCCTCTGCTGCTGCTTCACAGGTAAAGTCCAGAGAATCAAACTCCTCTCCTCTATGAACATCCGTCCCTCTGAAATGAAGCCCACAAAAGCCTGACTCTGCTTTCTGTTTTTGTCTCTGTATCCTCAGAGTCCAGAGGACAGGTCACAGTGACTCAGCCTGCAGCAGTCAGCTCTGCTCCAGGAGGAACCACCACCATCTCATGTAGAGTCAGTCAGAATGTTCATCACAACAGCCATGGGCACTACTTACACTGGTACCAACAGAAGGATGGAGAAACTCCCAAACGGCTCATTAAGTTGACTAGTACTCGACTTTCAGGGATCTCAAGCCGTTTTTCAGGCAGTGGATCTGGATCCAACTTTGCTCTGACCATCAGTGGAGTCCAGACTGAAGATGCTGCAGTTTATTACTGTCAGAGTGCTCATGACAACAGTGGCCAGTGGCCCCGCACACAGTGAAAAAGCATCGTACAAAAACCTCCCTCAGTCAGACTGAACAGAAACTGAACTGACAGCTGCAGCTGGAAGTTTCTGCAGAGACTGACACACTTCACTGAAGATATTCAAATATAATAGGCTTATGTCATGTACCAATTCAGAGGCTCAGCTTAAAATATACCAAATGACACAGCTGATGAGTTGGAGATAGAGGTTGTTACACCTGATCAGTCCCATGGTGTTTGGACTGATGAGTCTTCTTTACATTGTAAACATTATGTCCTGTTTAACCTTGGAAAAGACTTTTAGGTGCCTGTTTTGAGATGTGGATGTCCCCACAGGTTCAATTTTGAACTGTGCAGTTAAATAAACAGCATGATCAGTGACATATCAGACCCTGTAAAAATCTGTCAGAACATCTCCATTCATTTCGTTTTGGCTACTGATTAGTTGGATTTGTCTCAATCATTATTATTTTGTTCATCATTATCCCGGTGTCATCAGGAGAAATCATCCCAACTCAGTCTGATGAACAAAGAATTTGAACATTTTTTCCTCAGTCTGTTTTCTCATGTGATCTATGAATTAGCGTTGAAACCGTGCACTACCATAATAACAGAGCAGCTGAGGAGTTTCCCTCCTCAGTGTATTTTTTGGCCAAACACAAGCAGACGCTGGAAATGTCATTAAAATGATCAGATGGAGAATCACACTGGTGCATCAACTGAGCTACTTGTATTTAAAGGAAGCTTTCTCATGATACATAATTTCCATGTAGAGAGAGTTTGCATCAGCAGCAGCATGCTCCAGTGCTCTGGGAGAGTTTATAGTCCTGAGAGTTGAAGACATGACACAGAAATCCTCCTCCTCCTCCTCCTCCTCTTCATCATCATCCTGATCCTGATCCTGATGAAAACCATGAGTGTGAGCTGCGTCCTCATCTGGACTCTCCTCTGCTGCTGCTTCACAGGTAAAGTCCAGAGAATCAAACTCCTCTCCTCTATGAACATCCGTCCCTCTGAAATGAAGCCCACAAAAGCCTGACTCTGCTTTCTGTTTTTGTCTCTGTATCCTCAGAGTCCAGAGGACAGATCACAGTGACTCAGCCTGCAGCAGTCAGCTCTGCTCCAGGACAAATTATCACCATCTCATGTCACTCAAGTCAAAATGTTCACAATAGTGAGTTATCCTGGTACCAACAGAAAGATGGATGGATTCCTCAACTGCTCATTAAGTTGACTGGCACTCGACTATCATGGACTTCAGTTCATTTTTCAGGCAGTGGATCTGGATCTAACTTTGCTCTGACCATCAGTGGAGTTCGGCTTGAAGATGCAGCAGTTTATTACTGTCAGAGTGTTCATATCATTAATGGACGACACATCTTCACACAGTGAAAAAGTGTCGTACAAAAACCTCCCTCAGTCAGACTGAACAGAAACTGAACCGACAGCTGTAGCTGGAAGTTTCTGCAGAGACTGACACACTTCACTGAAGACACACATTTATTTCCCTCCACACACAATATGTTCTGTCAAAGAGGTAAAAAATCCTTCAGTCCCCTGCAATCAACACCTAACAAATGTAGTCAGATTTGTAAGGCAGGAGTTCTATCCTGCAGAAGAAAAAAAAATTGACTCTGATAATTCATAAGAATTATAGACCAGTTTCCAGGTCACCTTTTTACCAACTTTTAGAAAAACTTACTTGATGAACGCTTCGATTATTATAATGTTTTCAAAAATAATTCCAGTCCAGTCTGGTTTTAAGGTGAATCACATCACAGAAACTGCTTTGTTTAACAGTTTTAATGATTTTAGATTAATTGTGTTGCATAAAAGTTGACGGTTATGGTTTTTTCTGGATCTTAGTGCTGCCTACACTATTCTCTTTTCTCATCTTAAACACCTTGACCTCTCAGGTGTTGTTTAAAAATGTTTATCTCCTACCTCACAGACAGGACATTCATAGTAAATGTGAACATTTGCTCCTCTAAAGGTCATAAAATCCCATGTGGTGTGCCTCAGGGTTCAGTTCTTGGCCCAGTGCTTTTTAACCTCTACATGCTCCCTCTTGGCCGTGTCATCAGGAGACACGGATTAAACTTCCACAGTTATACTGATGATACTCAGCTCTACATCTCTGTGTCTCCAGATTACACCAGGCCAATAGATGCTTTTGTAAAACTGCATTATGGATATCAAAGCCTGGATGGCAGAAAAACTTTTAACCAGGAATAAATTGAGGTTTTAGTCACTGGCACATTGCCAGGATCAACACGGAGAAACTTATGCGTGATTTTACCATCAGTCATACAGAATCCTGCAGGACTCTGTTTTCTGCTCTCTCCAAAAAAAACAGGTTTGCAATTGGAAAAAACATCAGGAGCACATGTCCTGACTAGGACCAGAAGGCAGGTCCACATTTTACTGGTTTCAGAAACAAGGAAACTTTCTGTTCCAGTTTATACCTTAGAAGGTTTATCAATTTAGTGGTGAACAGAGAGTCTGGATATCTCTTATACCATGTGATGTCACTGAAATATGATTTTGTAAAAACTGAAGAACCTAAAAGGCTCAGTCAGAGAAAAATTATGTTTGAGTGACGTGAAACAACCAGCAGGAGTCAGAGAGAGCATTTCCATAGAGAGAGTTTGCATCAGCAGCAGCATGCTCCAGTGCTCTGGGAGAGTTTATAGTCCTGAGGGTTGAAGACAAGACACAGAAATCCTCCTCCTCCTCCTTCTCCTCCTCCTCCTCATCTTCATCATCTTCATCCTGATCCTGATGAAAACCATGAGTGTGAGCTGCGTCCTCATCTGGACTCTCCTCTGCTGCTGCTTCACAGGTAAAGTCCAGAGAATCAAACTCCTCTCCTCTATGAACATCTGTCCCTCTGAAATGAAGCCCACAAAAGCCTGACTCTGCTTTCTGTTTTTGTCTCTGTATCCTCAGAGTCCAGAGGACAGGTCACAGTGACTCAGCCTGCAGCAGTCAGCTCTGCTCCAGGACAAACCACCACCATCTCATGTAGAGCCAGTCAGAATGTTTATCATGATAGCAACGGCCACCGCTTAGCCTGGTACCAACAGAAGGACAGAGAAACTCCCAAACGGCTCATTAAGTTGAGTAGCATTCGAGAATCAGGAATCTCAAGTCGTTTTTCAGGCAGTGGATCTGGATCTAACTTTGCTCTGACCATCAGTGGAGTCCAGACTGAAGATGCAGCAGTTTATTACTGTCAGAGTGAACACTGGTTTGGCAGTCTGTGGGTGTTCACACAGTGAAAAAGCATCGTACAAAAACCTCCCTCAGTCAGACTGAACAGAAACTGAACTGACAGCTGCAGCTGGAAGTTTTTGCAGAGACTGACACACTTCACTGAAGACACTAGAATAGAGTGAGCTCATGTTTTGTACCAATTCAAAGGCTCAGTCTGAAGATGTACCAAATGTCACAGCTGATGAGTTTGGGGTAGAGGTAGTAACCTCTGATAAGTCCCATGGTATGTGGGTTGATGAGTCTACTGTACATCCAAAACATGATGTCCTGTGTCTCATGGAAAAGCTGAGGCTTAAACTAAGTTGTAATTTTTGTTTTTAAAAAAAAAATCACGTTTCTGTTTAAAGGTTTATAAAAGACATCGAGTTGCCTGTTTTTTGGGCAATGTCGCCACAGGTAAATACACTGTGTGGTAAGATAAACATTACAATCAATGACATATGAGACCTTTGTAAAGGTCCGTCAGAGTATCTTTATTCATTTTTTCCTTTTGGCTGCTGATCAGCGGGATCGATCTCAATCATTATTATTTTGTTCAATTTTATCCTGGTGCCATCAGGAGAAATCATCCTGAGTTTCTCTCCTCAGTGTATTCTCAGAAAAAAAAAAACAAGCAGTCCACTGACTGCAAAAGAAATTAATAGATGAAGGATCACACCTGTGCATCACTTGAGCTTCTTGTCAACAAAGGAGGGTTTCTCATGATGAATCATTTCCATAGAGAGAGTTTGCATCAGCAGCAGCATGCTCCAGTGCTCTGGGAGAGTTTATAGTCCTGAGAGTTGAAGACAAGAATCAGAAATCCTCCTCTACCTCCTCCTCATCATCATTAACATCTTCATCCTGATCCTGATGAAAACCATGAGTGTGAGCTGCGTCCTCATCTGGACTCTCCTCGGCTGCTGCTTCACAGGTAAAGTCCAGAGAATCAAACTCCTCTCCTCTATGAACATCCGTCCCTCTGAAATGAAGCCCACAAAAGCCTGACTCTGCTTTCTGTTTTTGTCTCTGTATCCTCAGAGTCCAGAGGACAGGTCACAGTGACTCAGCCTGCAGCAGTCAGCTCTGCTCCAGGACAAACCACCACCATCACATGTAGAGTCAGTCAGAATGTTCGTGTTTGGAACAACCACCAGCTTCTTTCTTGGTACGGACAAAAGGATGGAGGAGCTCCTACACTTCTCATTTACTATGCCAGCACTCGACAATCAGGGATTTCTAGTCGTTTTTCAGGCAGTGGATCTGGATCCAACTTTGCTCTGACCATCAGTGGAGTCCAGGCTGAAGATGCAGCAGTTTATTTCTGTCAAAGCCGTCATGACATCAACAGTCAGCTTGTGTTCACACAGTGAAAAAGCGTCGTACAAAAACCCCCCTCAGTCAGACTGAACAGAAACTGAACTGACAGCTGCAGCTGGAAGTTTCCGAGACTGACACACTTCACTGAAGACACACACACATTAAATCCCCTGAAGCCCCTCAATGTCACTGAGGTCTTGAAAAGCAGAGATTAATATGCCACAAGCTTAGTTTCTCCCACAAATTCCCTTTAAAGATTACAATTTTGAACTGATGAATTAAAGATAAAACAGGTTGGAAGTTTTATAAAGTTACACAACAAACACATCCATTCATGAAATCTGAATGGTTTTTTTTTTCAACATTAAACACCAACATCTTCCCTTGAAGTCCAAGTAAGTGTAGAAAAAACTTGGGCTGACTGTTTTTTAAGAGAGACTTCAAACCTTAAGCCTCACACTTTTGTTCCCAAATTGAAAATGTGATTTTTTCCCCCCCTTGTGATTTAATGTTTAATCTAGAAATAACATATTTCAGCTTCACTGTCAATCCATTATCTCTACCTCTTTCCCCTTATTAAGTGATCACAAATGACACCTTGAAGCAACATGAACAATTTAGTCGCATTACAACTATAGATGTTTGTCATGTGCTTCATTCATAACATGTTAAGAGTTATTATGTCTGTTTGGTTTTTTGGTGAACTTCTCTTCTTTTTGTTTCAGAGCAGATGTTATGTCAGATCACTTCCTCTCTAGCCGAGGGAGGTTTTTGTACGACGCTTTTTCACTGTGCAAACATCCACTGACTGTTGATGTTATGACAACTCTGACAGTAATAAACTGCTGCATCTTCAAGCCGAACTCCACTGATGGTCAGAACAAAACTGGATCCAGATCCGCTGCCTGAAAAATGACTTGAGATCCCTGAATATCGATAAACAGCACGATAAATGAGCAGTTTAGGAGTTTCTCCATCCTTCTGTTGGTACCAGGCTAAACAGTGGCCATGGCTGTCATAAAAAACATTTGGACTGACTCTACATGTGATGGTGGTGGTTTGTCCTGGAGCAGAGCTGACTGCTGCAGGCTGAGTCACTGTGACCTGTCCTCTGGACTCTGAGGATACAGAGACAAAAACAGAAAGCAGAGTCAGGCTTTTGTGGGCTTCATTTCAGAGGGACGGATGTTCATAGAGGAGAGGAGTTTGATTCTCTGGACTTTACCTGTGAAGCAGCAGCAGAGGAGAGTCCAGATGAGGACGCAGCTCACACTCATGGTTTTCATCAGGATCAGGATGATGATGAAGAGGAGGAGGAGGAGGATTTCTGTGTCTTGTGTGGTGATGAAGGACAGCTGTCAGTCATCCAGTCTTCAACTCTCATGATTATAAACTCTCCCAGAGCACTGGAGCATGCTGCTGCTGATGCAAACTCTCTCTACATGGAAAT
>RPOG01002336.1:16993-48628 GCA_008086565.1 Thalassoma bifasciatum
ACACTCATGGTTGTTATCACCAGGATGGAGATGATGAGGAAGAGAAGGAGGAGGAGGATTTCTGTGTCTTGTCTTCAACTTTCAGGACTATAAACTCTCCCAGAGCACTGGAGCATGCTGCTGCTGATGCAAACTCTCTCTACATGGAAATAACTAATGTCTGTGAATAAATTTAGGAACTTTCAAAGTTCAGAGGCTTCATTGTTCATTTTTTTTTTTGAACCATTATACAGTTTTCCACTTTTTTCAGATTAAGCTGGTCAGATTTTTTTTTAATTTATCATCTTCACCTCTCAAAAACTGCACCACTTTTTTCAAGTTTTCCAGTCTGGTTTTGACATCATCTCAGTGCTTAAACTGCTCTGGATCAGGTGTTTAATAATGTCCTTTCAAACTCTGACAGTGACATTTAGTTAGTCAGTCGACATCCATTTGTTTCCACTGACTCAGATAAGAGACAACAACAACAAAGACGTTTCCATCATTATGCAGACGACACACAGTTAAATATATTACAAGCAATAAGTGGATGGGACTAAACTTTCTACAGCTGAACAAAGATCAAACTGAGATCCTTGTTTTTCGAGCCAAAGAGGAGAGATTCAAAGTCATGGAGCAGCTTCAGGCGAGAAAATTGAAAGACCACAAACAAAACCAAAAACCTGGAGGATCATGGACTCAAAAAACTGAAAATCTTCTCTCTGGGGACTCACAGCGCCTCCAAGTGGAAATTCAAAATCAATACTGCTTTTTTTTTTTCAAATGTGGACTTCTGCTTTACTTAACAGCTCATATCACTTTTGTCAAATGTAAAGTTTAGGTTCTCTAGCAGAGTTTATTTTTTTTCAGTGAAATATTTTCAGGGAATGAATGGAAAAGTTATGGAGAAAATTAGAGAGAAATGGTGGCTTGTGATGTCAAACTGTTGATCTTCAGCAGCCAGTCAGAATGATTTTATGGTTTTATGTGTTTGTTACTGTGTGTGTGTCCTCAGTGAAGTGTGTCAGTCTCTGCAGAAACTTCCAGCTGCAGCTGTCAGTTCAGTTTCTGTTGAGTCTGACCGGGGGAGGTTTTTGTACGACGCTTTTTCACTGTGTGAAAAACCACTGGCTGTTCATGTAATGACCACTCTGACAGTAATAAACTGCTGCATCTTCAGTCTGGACTCCACTGATGGTCAGAGCAAAGTTAGATCCAGATCCACTGCCTGAAAAACGACTTGAGATCCCTGATTGTCGAGTGCTAGCGAAATAAATGAGCTGTTTAGGAATTTCTCCATCCTTCTGTTGGTACCAGGCAAAACGGAGCCCATGGCTGTCATGATGAACATTCTGACTGACGCTACATGAGATGGTGATGTCTCTTCCTGGAGCAGAGCTGACTGCTGCAGGCTGAGTCACTGTGACCTGTCCTCTGGACTCTGAGGATACAGAGACAAAAACAGAAAGCAGAGTCAGGCTTTTGTGGGCTTCATTTCAGAGGGACGGATGTTCATAGAGGAGAGGAGTTTGATTCTCTGGACTTTACCTGTGAAGCAGCAGCAGAGGAGAGTCCAGATGAGGACGCAGCTCACACTCATGGTTTTCATCAGGATCAGGGTCAGGATGATGATGATGAAGAGGAGGAGGATTTCTGTGTCTTGTCTTCAACTCTCAGGACTATAAACTCTCCCAGAGCACTGGAGCATGCTGCTGCTGATGCAAACTCTCTCTACATGGAAATGTATGGTGTCAGTGTCAGTCCTTGAAACCTCATTACTCACTCTCTGCATCTGTTCCTATAACCATCAGTGGGGGGGTGGATGGGAGCTTTTTTTCCTAAATATGAAAGAACACCTCTTCTGCTTTTTTGACGTAAATCTTTAGGAGTTGCTTGTTGCACCAGCTCCTACAATCTTTTGTCAATGAAATAAGCAAAAAAGTCACTTATCATACCACTTGGATGAGCCCGTGGACAACAGCCTTTTTCTGTGATAGAGCACCATTCACTCTGACTGTCTGAGGCCTNTCCTGGAGCAGAGCTGACTGCTGCAGGCTGAGTCACTGTGACCTGTCCTCTGGACTCTGAGGATACAGAGACAAAAACAGAAAGCAGAGTCAGGCTTTTGTGGGCTTCATTTCAGAGGGACGGATGTTCATAGAGGAGAGGAGTTTGATTCTCTGGACTTTACCTGTGAAGCAGCAGCAGAGGAGAGTCCAGATGAGGACGCAGCTCACACTCATGGTTTTCATCAGGATCAGGATGATGATGAAGAGGAGGAGGAGGAGGATTTCTGTGTCTTGTGTGGTGATGAAGGACAGCTGTCAGTCATCCAGTCTTCAACTCTCATGATTATAAACTCTCCCAGAGCACTGGAGCATGCTGCTGCTGATGCAAACTCTCTCTACATGGAAATGATTCTTGAGAAACCCTCCTGTGATGACAAGAAACTCAATTGATGCACAAGCGTGATCCTCCGTCTGATTTTGTTGTGCATTCAGTGACTGCTTGTAATTCTCATGGGAATGCAGGGAGGGGAAACACTTCCTTCAGCTGCTCCGTGTATTATGTAAATTAATAGTTTTAAAGTCTATTCAGAGATCACATGAGAAAACAGGCAGGGGATAAACTGTTCAGACTGAGTCAGGGTGATTTCTCCTGATGACACCTGGATAATGATGAACAAAAGAATAACAATTGAAGCAGATCCAGCTGATCAGCAGCCAAAAAAAAAGATTGAAGATGCTCTGACAGACTTTTACAGAGGCTGATATGTCACTGATCTCAATGTTTATCTTACAACACAGTGCAGAGATGAACCTGCAGAGACATCACTACATTTCAAAACAGGCAACTAGATGTCTTTTCTTTTTTTTAACCTTTAAACGAAAACATGATTCGTGAAAAAAAAAAAAAACACAACTAAGTTTTAGCCTCAGCTTTTCCGTGAGACAGAGGACATCATGTTTGGGATGTACAGTAGACTCATCAACAAAATACCATGGGACTTATAAGAGGTCACTACCTCTATCTCAATCCCATTAGCTGTGACATAATTGGTATGTTTGGTAGATTTTCAGACTGAGTCTTTGAATTGATACAAAACGTAAGCTTGTTCTACTGAAGTGTCCTCAGTGAAGTGTGTCGGTCTCTGCAGAAACTTCCAGCTGCAGCTGTCAGTTCAGTTTCTGTTCAGTCTGACTGAGGGAGGTTTTTGTACAACACTTTTTCACTGTGTGCCAACCCACAGACTGCCTAACCAGTGAGCACTCTGACAGTAATAAACTGCAGAATCTTCAGTCTGGACTCCACTGATGGTCAGAGCAAAATTAGATCCAGATCCACTGCCTGAAAAACGACTAGATATTCCTGCATATCGATTAACAGCACGATAAATGAGCAATTTAGATTTTTCTCCATCCTTCTGTTGGTACCAGGTCATACAGGTGCCACCACTGTCATGAAAAACATTTGGACTGGTTGTACATGAGATGGTGATAGTTTGTCCTGGAGCAGAGCTGACTGCTGCAGGCTGAGTCACTGTGACCTGTCCTCTGGACTCTGAGGATACAGAGACAAAAACAGAAAGCAGAGTCAGGCTTTTGTGGGCTTCATTTCAGAGGGACAGATGTTCATAGAAGAGAGGAGTTTGATTCTCTGGACTTTACCTGTGAAGCAGCAGCAGAGGAGAGTCCAGATGAGGACGCAGCTCACACTCATGGTTGTTATCACCAGGATGGAGATGATGAGGAAGAGAAGGAGGAGGAGGATTTCTGTGTCTTGTCTTCAACTTTCAGGACTATAAACTCTCCCAGAGCACTGGAGCATGCTGCTGCTGATGCAAACTCTCTCTACATGGAAATAACTAATGTCTGTGAATAAATTTAGGAACTTTCAAAGTTCAGAGGCTTCATTGTTCATTTTTTTTTTTGAACCATTATACAGTTTTCCACTTTTTTCAGATTAAGCTGGTCAGATTTTTTTTTAATTTATCATCTTCACCTCTCAAAAACTGCACCACTTTTTTCAAGTTTTCCAGTCTGGTTTTGACATCATCTCAGTGCTTAAACTGCTCTGGATCAGGTGTTTAATAATGTCCTTTCAAACTCTGACAGTGACATTTAGTTAGTCAGTCGACATCCATTTGTTTCCACTGACTCAGATAAGAGACAACAACAACAAAGACGTTTCCATCATTATGCAGACGACACACAGTTAAATATATTACAAGCAATAAGTGGATGGGACTAAACTTTCTACAGCTGAACAAAGATCAAACTGAGATCCTTGTTTTTCGAGCCAAAGAGGAGAGATTCAAAGTCATGGAGCAGCTTCAGGCGAGAAAATTGAAAGACCACAAACAAAACCAAAAACCTGGAGGATCATGGACTCAAAAAACTGAAAATCTTCTCTCTGGGGACTCACAGCGCCTCCAAGTGGAAATTCAAAATCAATACTGCTTTTTTTTTTTCAAATGTGGACTTCTGCTTTACTTAACAGCTCATATCACTTTTGTCAAATGTAAAGTTTAGGTTCTCTAGCAGAGTTTATTTTTTTTCAGTGAAATATTTTCAGGGAATGAATGGAAAAGTTATGGAGAAAATTAGAGAGAAATGGTGGCTTGTGATGTCAAACTGTTGATCTTCAGCAGCCAGTCAGAATGATTTTATGNTCCTGGAGCAGAGCTGACTGCTGCAGGCTGAGTCACTGTGACCTGTCCTCTGGACTCTGAGGATACAGAGACAAAAACAGAAAGCAGAGTCAGGCTTTTGTGGGCTTCATTTCAGAGGGACGGATGTTCATAGAGGAGAGGAGTTTGATTCTCTGGACTTTACCTGTGAAGCAGCAGCAGAGGAGAGTCCAGATGAGGACGCAGCTCACACTCATGGTTTTCATCAGGATCAGGGTCAGGATGATGATGATGAAGAGGAGGAGGATTTCTGTGTCTTGTCTTCAACTCTCAGGACTATAAACTCTCCCAGAGCACTGGAGCATGCTGCTGCTGATGCAAACTCTCTCTACATGGAAATGTATGGTGTCAGTGTCAGTCCTTGAAACCTCATTACTCACTCTCTGCATCTGTTCCTATAACCATCAGTGGGGGGGTGGATGGGAGCTTTTTTTCCTAAATATGAAAGAACACCTCTTCTGCTTTTTTGACGTAAATCTTTAGGAGTTGCTTGTTGCACCAGCTCCTACAATCTTTTGTCAATGAAATAAGCAAAAAAGTCACTTATCATACCACTTGGATGAGCCCGTGGACAACAGCCTTTTTCTGTGATAGAGCACCATTCACTCTGACTGTCTGAGGCCTACAAGGTAAAAAGTCTGAGACCCACTTCACCAACACAGTCACCAGGTTAGAGTTGGACGACAGTTTCTTTACCATGGTGTAGGGTTGGATTGTGATTAAAATTGAGGAGAAACCCATAAATACAAGCCTTGCATGTGTTTTTATTTCCCCTGGATGTTCATATAAACAGTTTATTAGATTAAAAGTGGCATCATTCACACTCCTGTTTATCTGATTTGCAATTTAAAACAGATCAATTCAGCCCTGAACATGATTGGTCAAAATTCAAATGACCAATAGTTCAAAAGTCTTCATCACTATTGAAGTCAGAGCCACAGGTCTCAGGTTGTTCCGTTTTTTTTTTAAGGGAGTTTTGTTTTTTTGTCAAAGGTTCAACAGCAGAATATTTCCACTGCTTGGGGGCTTTGTGCACAGAAAGTGACAGGTTGGAAAATCTGTAAAGACGTAACATAACTGACATGCAAAAACTTTGAACAATTTGCCAGTTATAAAAACAGGTTCAGGGCTTCTCCTAATGTTACATTTTTTGAACATGGAATTGAAAGACTGGAGACTTACACTGGTGTAAGACTGGACCAAACATAGTGAGAGTCAGACTCTAATGTTGCAGCCACCACCATGAAAATAATGACACAATCAAAGCAATGGAGGTCTGATTTCTTTTGGCTCTATTTGTGACAAACTCTAGTTTCATAAAAGAATGGACAGAATCAGAGAGAAACCAGGATTTGTGATATATAACTAGTTATCATCAGCATACAGGATGATTCTGTAGTGCTGTCTGTAGACCAGTGTGGATGTTTGTGTCTTCAGTGAAGTGTGTCAGTCTCTGCAGAAACTTCCAGCTGCAGCTGTCAGTTCAGTTTCTGTTTAGTCTGACTGAGAGAGGTTTTTGTACGACGCTTTTTCACTGTGTGTACACAAGCTGACTGTTGATCCAGTGTTCACTCTTACAGTAATAAACTGCTGCATCTTCAGTCTGGACCCCACTGATGGTCAGAGCAAAGTTAGATCCAGATCCACTGCCTGAAAAACGACTTGAGATCCCTGAATATCGAGAGCTGGCCCAGTAAATGAGCAGTTTTGGAGTTTCTTCATCTTTCTGTTGGTACCAGGCAAAAATCTGGTGGTTGCTCCAAACATGGACATTCTGACTGGCTCTACATGAGATGGTGATGTCTCCTTCTGGAGCAGAGCTGACTGCTGCAGGCTGAGTCACTGTGACCTGTCCTCTGGACTCTGAGGATACAGAGACAAAAACAGAAAGCAGAGTCAGGCTTTTGTGGGCTTCATTTCAGAGGGACGGATGTTCATAGAGGAGAGGAGTTTGATTCTCTGGACTTTACCTGTGAAGCAGCAGCAGAGGAGAGTCCAGATGAGGACGCAGCTCACACTCATGGTTTTCATCAGGATCAGGATGATTATGAAGAGGAGGAGGAGGAGGATTTCTGTGTCTTGTGTTGTGATGAAGGACAGCTGTCAGTCATCCAGTCTTCAACTCTCAGGACTATAAACTCTCCCAGAGCACTGGAGCATGCTGCTGCTGATGCAAACTCTCTATGGAAATTCTCTCACTGACTCCTGCAGGTTGTTCCATGGAATTAACAATCATCAGTGCAGCAATGAAATCTCAAATTCCAAACTGAAGCCCTTTTTCAACAAAGAATTCTTATGGTATGATTTATTTTTTGTCATAAATCACATAATTGAGTGTGTTGAAATATTAAAATGAGACGTGTTCTCACATCACAGTTGTCATCAAAGGTGTCATCAGTCAGTCTGCACATTTAAAAGGTGAAAGTAGTGACTGTGCTGCTTTTTTTTATCATTGTGTTAACAGACTGAAATTGGAGCAGAGGATCTAAGGGAGTGATCTATCTAAGAAGGTTAGAAAAAAAAGTAAAGACAAACATGTTATAGACTCTAAGACAATACTAGACAAATGGACAACAATACAGGAAAACAATAATAATTGGATCAGTTTTATCACTTAAGTGGTGTGTCTTTCCTCTTGATTTCATTACTGTCCTATATTCAGAGCATAAGTCAAATTTGAGCTGTTATTTTTAAACATTTCAAAAACTCCTCCAAAGGAAGAAAAAGATGAAGCTGTTTTTGAATCAGCAGAAATCAGGAGCAGCTGTAATATTCTCCTTCAGCTGCTGTAAAACAGCTGATAGAGGCTCAGTGATGGGACCAAGGTCTCTCTGTTCAGTTTTAACACATTAGGAACTTCACTCCATCAGTTGGTTTTTCTTTGAACTTAACTGGAACAAAAGTTTCAGTTGCTTTAGGATACTGAAATAAAACTTTGAATACATGTAGTGAAGTGTGTCAGTCTCTGCAGAAACTTCCAGCTGCAGCTGTCAGTTCAGTTTCTGTTCAGTCTGACTGAGGGAGGTTTTTGTACGACGCTTTTTCACTGTGTGAACACATTCTGACTGTTGATCCAGTGATAACTCTGACAGTAATAAACTGCTGCATCTTCAGTCTGGACTCCACTGATGGTCAGAGCAAAATTAGATCCAGATCCACTGCCTGAAAAACGACTTGAGATCCCTGAATATCGAGTGCTAGCCAAGTAAATGAGCAGTTTTGGAGTTTCTCCATCCTTCTGCTGGTACCAGGCTAAGTGGTGCCCATCGCTGTTGTGATAAACATTCTGACTGACTCTACATGAGATGGTGATGTCTCCTCCTGGAGCAGAGCTGACTGCTGCAGGCTGAGTCACTGTGACCTGTCCTCTGGACTCTGAGGATACAGAGACAAAAACAGAAAGCAGAGTCAGGCTTTTGTGGGCTTCATTTCAGAGGGACAGATGTTCATAGAGGAGAGAAGTTTGATTCTCTGGACTTTACCTGTGAAGCAGCAGCAGAGGAGAGTCCAGATGAGGACGCAGCTCACACTCATGGTTTTCATCAGGATCAGGATGAAGATGATGATGATGATGAAGAGGAGGAGGAGGATTTCTGTGTCTTGTGTTGTGATGAAGGACAGCTGTTAGTCATCCAGTCTTCAACTCTCAGGACTATAAACTCTCCCAGAGCACTGGAGCATGCTGCTGCTGATGCAAACCCTCTCTCTATGGAAATACTCTCACTGACTTCTGCTGTTTTTTTTTCATGTCAATGATCATAATCTTCATCATTCAACAGGTCCTTTATATTTTTTTTAAGTGAAAGATAATATAATTTCAGTGTTTCTGAGCTTCTGAGAAAAAGTCATTACACTGCGGGTTAATGAGAACCGAGAACTTTCTTTCTTTCAGCAGACTTTAAGATGAATCACGTTAGCCGATTTCTCATGTATCTTTTGTGAGACAGTAAGACCTACCATGAAAAGAAATGTGCAGTGATTTTTTTTAAGTCTCTCCTCCCAAAAATATGACCAAGACAGCAAGTTAATAAAAGTGATCTTTTACTGATCCGATAGAAAATCCCTCCAGATTTAATGTTAGAGACAAAGCGGGCAGAAGTTTGGTTTTTCCTGACAGTTGGCACTGTTGTTTCTAAGTTCTCTGACCTTTTGCTTCGAAAACCTCTTAGACATAAGCATAACAAGATTACCTAACTTCATAATCTTTGAAGGGTCACTGTGAAGAAACTTTGAACAATATGAAGAATCTAAAACACACTGAAGGAAGCAAAAAAATTGGAGTGTATGATAAACATGGAATGAAAAAAAAGAAAAGTAGCATAAAAATATTTTTGTCACAGTTTATACCTTCAGGAGTTTAATGATTCATGGAAATACGATATGTTTGGATCCTGATCCATAAGTGTAAAGTCACTGAAATAAGATTCTGAGATGGAAAAACCTGCAGGATTCAGTCAGAGTGTGACGCAGACTTGTGTGTGTGAGAGTTTGTGTGTGTTTGCATGTGTGTCCTCCTTCCTCTCTGCTCTCAGACCTTAAGAGGACAGTGTTCATCCTGTTTCCTCTCATAGACACTGACTCAGCCACAGCAACATGAGGACGTCCCTGCTCCTGCTCCTGCTCCTCCTGGGGCTCCTCGTGCAGGGTGAGACCAGGTTCAGTTCCATCAAGTTCTGCTCTGATTCAGAACCTGGACCAGCAGCGTTTCCCTTCTTCCATCTTTTCTTTTCTGTGTTGAAGAAATGAGACTCTGCTGTTAGGATGTTGTTCATCTTCCTCTGCGCTTGATTTGTCTCCCTAACCTTCTCCTCTTTTTCTCTCTTTCATTTTCTCCAGGTTCATCAGGAGACATCGTCCTGACTCAGACTCCTAAATCTCAGTCTGCTGCTCCAGGTCAGACCGTCTCCATCAGATGTCAGACCAGTACAAGTGTTAGTATCCATCTCCACTGGTACCTTCAGAAACCTGGAGAAGCCCCTAAACTCCTGATTCGTTCAGCTACAACCCGTCATTCTGGAGTTTCAGATCGTTTAAGTGGACGTGGATCTGGATCAGACTTCACTCTGACCATCAGTGGAGTTCAGGGTGAAGATTCAGGAGTTTATTACTGTCAGCAGGGTAACAGCTACCCGCTCACACAGTGAAAAAGCATTGTACAAAAACCTCCCTCAGTCAGACTGAACGGAAACTGAACTGACAGCTGCAGCTGGAAGTTTCTGCAGAACCTGACACACTTCACTGAGGACACACACACACACACACATCCTCCTACACACATTCATAAAGTCATCTTGTTTGCTGATATAATATTCAGTTACACATTACAAACCCTCAATTTCACTTTCTGTCTATATTGTCTCCATACATTCACTGAAACTTGCCTCACTGAAAAAAACAACATGTGAGCTGATTCAGTTAAACAGAAGTCCACACCAGGAATAAAAAAGTATCTGTTGTGATTTTCTGTGGGTCTCCGGATTAAAAAGTTTGCAGTATCCTTGGTTTCTACTAATACATGATAATAATAATAATACATTTTATTTATAAAGCGCCTTTCTGGACACTCAAAGATGCTTCACAGGGGATAAAAACAACAAGTAAAATAGCACAATACTAGTAATAATCAAACCAATAACAAGAACAAGACAAAACAAAAACGATGGAATACAGTTGAGAGCAGTTAGACATTTAAAGCATTTTTAAAAAGATGTGTTTTGATAAGGGTTTTGAATGTGGATAGGTTCGGCATCACTTGACGCGGCTCCTTGATTCCTAATCTTTCCTCTTTGGCACTAAGAACACTGAGTTTCATTCAATTTTTGTGCAGCCAGATAGAGTTTAGTCCCATCCACTCATTGATTATAATGTATAACTGTGTGTCGTCTGCGTAAAGATGGAAACTGTCTTCATTGTTGTCTGTAATCTGAGTCAGTGGAAGCATAAAGATGTTAAACAGCAGAGACCCCAGGATGGAGCTTTGGGGGACTCCACATGTCATTTCTGTCTGATGTAAAGTTACCTACAGACACAAAGCAGGCTCTGTACTTTATTCCAATCTAAACCTGTTAAGTCCTGAGCCAGAAAGTCTCACCCAGTCCTTGTGTTGATAAAGTGGTATATCATAATGGTCTGTGTCAAAAGCAGCTTGGGGATCCAAGACAACAACAACTGAAACTCTACCACTGTCAGAGTTTTAAAGGATGTCATTTAACGATTAAGCAGAAAAGTCCTTAGTGCTGTGATGAGGTCAAAACACGACTGGAAACAAACAAACAATCAAAAAAAAGTCCAATGATATGAATCATTTCCATAGAGAGAGTTTGCATCAGCAGCAGCATGCTCCAGTGCTCTGGGAGAGTTTATAGTCCTGAGAGTTGAACACAAGACTCAGAAATCCTCCTCCTCCTCCTCCTCCTCCTCTTCATCATCATCTTGATCCTGATCCTGATGAAAACCATGAGTGTGAGCTGCGTCCTCATCTGGACTCTCCTCTGCTGCTGCTTCACAGGTAAAGTCCAGAGAATCAAACTCCTCTCCTCTATGAACATCCGTCCCTCTGAAATGAAGCCCACAAAAGCCTGACTCTGCTTTCTGTTTTTGTCTCTGTATCCTCAGAGTCCAGAGGACAGGTCACAGTGACTCAGCCTGCAGCAGTCAGCTCTGCTCCAGGACAAACCACCACCATCACATGTAGAGCCAGTCAGAACGTTCACAATAACGAGTTTTCTTGGTACCAACAGAAGGATGGAGAAACTCCTAAACCACTCATTTACTATACTAGCACTCGACTATCAGGGATCTCAAGTCGTTTTTCAGGCAGTGGATCTGGATCCAACTGTGCTTTGACCATCAGTGGAGTCCAGACTGAAGATGCAGCAGTTTATTACTGTATGGGTGTTCATTTCATCAACGGTCTGTGGATGGGCACACAGTGAAAAAGCGTCGTACAAAAACCTCCCTCAGTCAGACTGAACAGCTGGAAGTTTCTGCAGAGACTGACACACTTCAGTGAAGACACACACAAACACCATTTGTCCTGTCAAACAGCATGAAAATGAAACCCTTAATAATCTTAATAAGGTCATTGAGGTCTCTAAAAGGAAAGATAATTATGACATAATTTTGGTTTCTCCCTCTCAGATTGAATTTAATCACATGAGTAAATATTGATTTTTATAATTTTAGAAACCATCCAATGAATTAATGAATCCTGAAGGTTTATTATTGTTTTTCTAACCTGGGTAGCATTTAAGAATAATCCACACAACACCTCCTCTGATCACTTTTCAAAATAGGTGCAGAGTCACATGAGCAGACTGTCTCCAAATGAGACGTCAAACTTGAAGTCTCACTGATTCATAACACAAATCATCTCCAAAATAGAATACTGTTTTTTTCCTCCCCTTTTGGTGTAATGTTCAATCTGCAAATAACATAATTCAGCTTCACTGTTCATCCATACACCATCTTTGGTGCTTCCCCCCCTTTGGGATCACAGGTAGCACCTTGATGTTGGCCTATTGCAGGTGTAACATACAGAGACAGGTGACTATTCCACACACTGACTGACTTTAACTGCAGGGGAAAACGGGGATATTTGCTGAGGAAGAACATGATTTGACAGAGCTCATCACTTCCTCTCCCAGTCTTTACCATAAAATCCTTCCTGACTTTAAACATTCACCCCATGGAATTTCAGTTCTACGCGATCAAATCAGACTGTGATGGGAAAAATTGGTTGAAAACATTCTGACAGAAAAAGATTAAAAACACTCTTAAGGTCAGTGAACACTCTGATCTCCTCGGCAGAAAAGAGTTTCTCAAAGCTGATGATGATCACTAAGACCTGCCTGAGGTCATCAATAAAACAGGACAAGGACATTTTGATGTTTGAAAAACATTTAACACAACTGTTTTAAATTTGATATCTTATATATTATTTAACTGTGGGTGCGCATGTAAGCTTATTCATTCACATGAAGAAGCGAAATAAAATGAACAAAAAGAAATGTGCATGTGTGTGTCTTCAGTGAAGTGTGTCAGTCTCTGCAGAAACTTCCAGCTGCAGCCGTCAGTTCAGTTTCTGTTCAGTCTGACTGAGGGAGGTTTTTGTATGACACTTTTTCACTGTGTGGCAACCCACAGACTGCCAAACCAGTGTTCACTCTAACAGTAATAAACTGCTGCATCTTCAGTCTGGACTCCACTGATGGTCAGAGCAAAGTTAGATCCAGATCCACTGCCTGAAAAACGACTTGAGATCCCTGATTGCCGATCATTAATACCAAAAATGAGTGGTTTAGGAGTTTCTCCATCCCTCTGTTGGTACCAGGACAAAAGCTTATTACCATCAACATCCTGACTGACTCTACATGAGATGGTGATGTCTCGTCCTGGGGCAGAGCTGACTGCTGCAGGCTGAGTCACTGTGACCTGTCCTCTGGACTCTGAGGATACAGAGACAAAAACAGAAAGCAGAGTCAGGCTTTTGTGGGCTTCATTTCAGAGGGACGGATGTTCATAGAGGAGAGGAGTTTGATTCTCTGGACTTTACCTGTGAAGCAGCAGCAGAGGAGAGTCCAGATGAGGACACAGCTCACACTCATGGTTTTCATCAGGATCAGGATGAAGATGATGATGATGAAGGGGAGGAGGAGGAGGATTTCTGTGTCTTGTGTTGTGATGAAGGACAGCTGTCAGTCATCCAGTCTTCAACTCTCAGGACTATAAACTCTCCCAGAGCACTGGAGCATGCTGCTGCTGATGCAAACTCTCTCTACATGGAAATGATTCATGTCAGTGTGTTGTAGTAGGTACTTTCAGAAGTTTCTGTGCTTTTTCTTTTTTTAATTTACCTCATTAATTATTGAATAGTCCATAATTTGAACTTATAGGATCATTTTTTTATGTATCGTCCACACAACATCATACCATTGACACTGCTCTGTTCCAGCGTTTAATGACATTCTCTCAATTTCTGACAGTGCTGGAGTTTCAATCATTGTACTTCTGGAACTCAGGGCTTTCTTTGTGTCTGTAGGTAACTTTACATCCGAGCTGACAAATGACATTTGGAGTCCCCAGAGGCTTTATCCCGAGGTCTCTACTGTTTAACATATTTATGCTTCCACTGACTCAGGTTAGAGACAACAACAAAGTTAGTTACCATCATTATGCAGACGACATACAGTTGTATTGTTACGGCAGGGAAACGTGGACACAGATGTAGACCAAAAACCGTGGTTCTGAAAGCTACCACAAAGGGTAACTGTTTAAGATCACAAGTGATCACAGGGGAGAGGTAAAAGGCAAAGAAAGCTGAGCTGGGCCAAACAGGCTCTGTAAGCAAAAAAAAAAAAAAAGCTCAGAGAAATGGCAACCAAACCACTACTGCTTAGTAGCTGAACTGAAAGGAAACTTGAGAACCTCATGTTAAGGAGAACCCAAAGGTAACTCAAAGAGCTGGAGTCCAAAAACCCATCTTATCTCAACCACAGGTAAGTATTGGGTGGTTGAAGCAAACACTGAGGAGAAACTAAGACACACAGAGAAGTTCAGGAGTTCACAGACAACTGCTCACTGTTTCTGATGGTGAAACAATGAGCCAGTGACAAGGACCAGTCACAGCAGCTTTAAAACCTCCCCACAGCTGCTCTGAATGAGGAGCAATCAGACACACACACACACACACACACACACACACACACACACACACACACACACACACCTAACTCTGATTAGAGATGATCATCTCCCCAACACAGGGAGGCTAAACTGCTCACCCCTCACATGTGCATTACAATAAATGAGTGGATGGGACTAAACTTCCTCCAGCTAAGCAAAATCAAAATGAGCTTGTTTTTGTAGCCAAAGAGAAGAGATTGAAACTCAGGGAGCAGCTTCAGATGATAAAGTTAAAAACCACTGACCAAACCAGAAACCTGGGGGATTTTGGAACTAAAGATACAAGGATACTTCTTTTAACAAACATCTTGAAACCTGCCTATTGGAAGAACAACACTCGCCACAACCGTGCCTAAACTTGTACATTTGTTATTTAATCTTATGTTGTTGATTTTAACCTGTAACAGGGACAAAAGATGGAAATTAGCTGTTGGCTATAATCTTGCATATTTACATGTATATGTCCATTAATATGTATGTCCCTGTTTTAAAAATGAATTAACTCTTAACTCTAATTCTTGAAAACTTTCCCCACTGAGACCCATTATTTCTTATGGAGAGAATCAATGAAATTGAGGGTTTGAATGTGTAACTGAATATCATTAGTATACAAAATGACTTTTGAAATGTGTGTAGATGTGTGTGTGTTCTAAGTGAAGTGTGTCAGTCTCTGCAGAAACTTCCAGCTGCAGCTGTCAGTTCAGTTTCTGTTCAGTCTGACTGAGGGAGGTTTTTGTACGACGCTTTTTCACTGTGTGAAGGACCAAACACTATCAACATTGTGACGACTCTGACAGTAATAAACTGCTGCATCTTCAGTCTGGACTCCACTGATGGTCAGAGCAAAGTTAGATCCAGATCCACTGCCTGAAAAACGACCTGAGATCCCTGACTGTCGAGTGCTAGTATGGTAGATAAGCATTTTGGGAGTCTCTTCTTCCTTCTGTTGGTACCAGGCCATGGAGTTAACGTTGTAAATATCATGACTCGTTTTACATGAGATGGTGATGTCTCCTCTTGGAGCAGAGCTGACTGCTGCAGGCTGAGTCACTGTGACCTGTCCTCTGGACTCTGAGGATACAGAGACAAAAACAGAAAGCAGAGTCAGGCTTTTGTGGGCTTCATTTCAGAGGGACGGATGTTCATAGAGGAGAGGAGTTTGATTCTCTGGACTTTACCTGTGAAGCAGCAGCAGAGGAGAGTCCAGATGAGGACGCAGCTCACACTCATGGTTTTCATCAGGATCAGGATGATGATGATGATGAAGACGAAGAGGAGGAGGAGGATTTCTGTGTCTTGTGTTTAACTCTCAGGACTATAAACTCTCCCAGAGCACTGGAGCATGCTGCTGCTGATGCAAACTCTCCCTACATGGAAATGATTTACGTCAGTGGATGAATGAATGTTGAGAGAGAAACTCTCTCTTCTTCATTTCTGAAATGACATTGGCCTTCAATGACAATAAGCTACATTGATCCATAATTACAAATATCAATTTATTTCTAATTTTGCTGATTGAGCTGATCAGCAGTCAAACATCTAAAGTAAGATGCTCCGACAGACTTTCAGTGTCTCATATGTCAATGATTATATTGTTGACCCACCACTTGGTTGAGAACAGACTTCTATATTCTCTTAGTCAGCTCAGTGAGGTTAAAGTGGCTCTGATTACTTTTTTGGGGGGGCACATGTACAATAACAGCTGATTGAACACATGATGGAACCTTCTGTTGAGTTAGAGAGCATTTAAAAGTCAGAGTTAAAACAGGGTCAGTTGATATACTCAGTATTTCAGTCTGACAGCTGATTTCTGATCTGGGTCATTTTCCTTCCGGATGTTTAATCTGAGCAGCAGATTCTTTTTCACCTCATGTTCCCTTTTTACAAACAGAGGAGAGAGAGGCTCAGACAGATCACAGAAGATCAGAGATTCTGAGTTTCTTTATTTCAAAACTGATATAAAAACTGTTCAACTCATCAAGCAGGTCAGGATCATGGTCCAGAAAACGTGCTTTGCTTTGTAATTAGTCAGAGTTTGGAAGCTCTGCCAAAGCTGAGTTTAACTTAAAGGTTTTTTGTTTTTTTATCATTCCTCTTTGCCTTCTTTAATGCCTCACCAAAATTATACCTAGATATAGACCAGAATTAAATGATGGCTTGAAACTGAATACCACAAGTATGCAGCATAATTGTGGGCTAGTATTAATCTGATTTTTGTTTGCGGGAGTGTGTCTTCAGTGAAGTGTGTCAGTCTCTGCAGAAACTTCCAGCTGCAGCTGTCAGTTCAGTTTCTATTCAGTCTGACTGAGGGAGGTTTTTGTACGACACTTTTTCACTGTGTGGCAACCCACAAACTGCCAAACCAGTGTTCACTCTCACAGTAATAAACTGCTGCATCTTCAGTCTGGACTCCACTGATGGTAAGAGCAAAGTTGGATCCAGATCCACTGCCTGAAAAACGACTTGAGATCCCCGATTGTCGATCATTAATACCAAAAATGAGAGGTTTAGGAGTTTCTCCATCCTTCTGTTGGTACCAGGATAAAAGCTTATTACCAGCAACATCCTGACTGACTCTACATGAGATGGTGATGTCTCCTCCTGGAGCAGAGCTGACTGCTGCAGGCTGAGTCACTGTGACCTGTCCTCTGGACTCTGAGGATACAGAGACAAAAACAGAAAGCAGAGTCAGGCTTTTGTGGGCTTCATTTCAGAGGGACGGATGTTCATAGAGGAGAGGAGTTTGATTCTCTGGACTTTACCTGTGAAGCAGCAGCAGAGGAGAGTCCAGATGAGGACGCAGCTCACACTCATGGTTTTCATCAGGATCATGATGATGAAGAAGAGGAGGAGGAGGAGGATTTTTGATTCTTGTCTTCAACTCTCAGGACTATAAACTCTCCCAGAGCACTGGAGCATGCTGCTGCTGATGCAAACTCTCTCTACATGGAAATGCTCTCACTGACTCCTGCAGTTTCTTTATTGTCACTGAATGTTGTGTTCATCATGTGACTGATTCTTTTAGGTATTTAATGTCAGTTTGCATGTTGTCCCAGTGCTTTTTTGCTTTTTTCCAGATTCACTTATGCTTCCTTCTATATCTAGAACATTCTTATCAGGTAACTGAATATTCTGATATTCCTGTGATTTTTTGTGTGAGTGTTTCTCCGTCTCTGTGTCATAATTTATCGGATCCAGTTGGACCTTCAGGCCTATTATCAGCTCACAGTTCAAAGGTCAGAATCTGGTCTGGTGGAGCATCCGTGCCAATGGTGTTGGCAGCTCACACATCTGGAAAAGCTCCATCAACACTGAAAAGTTCACACAATTTTTAGAAAAAAACATCTGCTCCATCAGACCATGTCTTTTCAGGGAAAGTCAAACATATTTCAGCAAGACATAACTAAACTGTATCAATTGAATCAGCACGTGTTTACTCGAAAAGCTGCATCCCAAACTTAAAACCACAATTATGGCTTTGTCAAACTAGATTTCCTGTGTAAGACTCAAGGGCAAAAAAAACAAAAAACAGATAATGTTCAGTTATTGGGGAGGTTTGAATGATTTATTTCAATGGTGTTTGGCATAGAGATACACAGGTCATGTATCGTTGTGTGTGTGTGTGTGTGTGTGTGTGTGTCTTCAGTGAAGTGTGTCAGTCTCTGCAGAAACTTCCAGCTGCAGCTGTCAATTCAGTTTCTGTTCAGTCTGACTGAGGGAGGTTTTTGTACAACACTTTTTCACTGTGTGAACACATAGGGACTGTGATAACTCTGACAGTGATAAACTGCTGCATCTTCAGTCTGGACTCCACTGATGGTCAGAGCAAAGTTGGATCCAGATCCACTGCCTGAAAAACGACTTGAGATCCCTGCATCTCTATAGCTTGTGGCATGAATGAGCCTTTTGAGAGATCCTCCATCCTTCTGTTGGTACCANACATTCTGACTGACTCTACATGAGATGGTGACGTCTCCTCCTGGAGCAGAGCTGACTGCTGCAGGCTGAGTCACTGTGACCTGTCCTCTGGACTCTGAGGATACAGAGACAAAAACAGAAAGCAGAGTCAGGCTTTTGTGGGCTTCATTTCAGAGGGACAGATGTTCATAGAGGAGAGGAGTTTGATTCTCTGGACTTTACCTGTGAAGCAGCAGCAGAGGAGAGTCCAGATGAGGACGCAGCTCACACTCATGGTTTTCATCAGGATCAGGGTCAGGATGAAGATGATGAAGAGGAGGAGGAGGATTTCTGTGTTTGTCTTCAACTCTCAGGACTATAAACTCTCCCAGAGCACTGGAGCATGCTGCTGCTGATGCAAACTCTCTCTACATGGAAATGATTCATGTCAGTGCATCAATCAATACAGAGAGAAACCATTTACTGACTCATTGCTCTCACTGCTGAAGCCACATAGACCCTCAAGAACAAAACGTTCCAGTGCTGCTGTCATCCAATAAACCTTCCTTTATTGCAGTTGTTCATAAAAATGCGTGTGGTTCACATGAGAAACCAATAGGAGGGAAATCCTCCAGCTGCTCAGTATGTGAGGGGGGTTTTAGTTACAAATCTCATTCAATTGATCACAGACAGGGGAAACTGTAGTTGGTTTATTTTTGAGAAAAGCTTCAATCATAGAACATATTTGTGGGACCACATGAGAGATCACCTCTTCATCCCTCCTATAAAGAAAGATATTTCAACCATTTGAGTTCAGCTGTGGCTGGAGTAGTTTTATTCTTTTCTTTGTGAATGTTTTTAACATCAGACATGTTTCCGTCGTTGTATGAACCATCTTTTCCACACATGAAGCACTTGGCTGAGTTTTTATCTTTTCTAGTGAAGCTCAGCATTAAAGTGATTTCTTCATGTGGTCCACCATGATCATTCTCACAACTTTGTTAATAATCTGTGTCAGAAATGATGTGGAGTTATGTTGGAAGAGTAGGTTTTGACAGACAAATAAAATACCTTTGAATGCTAAATTCTCAGTGAGTTTCAATCCAGATGTGTTTTTGTTGCCTTTAGGATCTGAACTACTTTTGTGTGCCTCAGTCACTACATGTAACTCAGAAACTAAGGACAGTTTCAAAAAGGTGTAACCTGAACTGTTTTGGTTTTCCTTCACACTACACTACACAGCTTACACTTAAACTTAAAGACTAATAAGGGCAAAGAAATCTGATCTGAAAATTAGGCTGTTTTAAGCCAAGGAAAAGGGCTCTTTTTGATCTGGACATTGAAAAAGTATAGAGCAATCATTATGTTTGATCAGTAAAAATTTAAAATGTTTTTGGAAGTATCACTTTTTCATAAACATACAGGTACATTTTTTACATGGTCTCTGATCAGGGGTGTGTGTGTATCGAGTGAAGTGTGTCAGTCTCTGCAGAAACTTCCAGCTGCAGCTGTCAGTTCAGTTTCTGTTCAGTCTGACTGAGGGAGGTTTTTGTACGACGCTTTTTCACTGTGTGAACACCCACAGACTGTTGATGTAGTGAAGACTCTGACAGAAATAAACTGCTGCATCTTCAGTCTGGACTCCACTGATGGTCAGAGCAAAGTTAGATCCAGATCCACTGCCTGAAAAACGACTTGAGATCCCTGATGCTCGAGTGCTAGCAAACCTAATGAGAAATTTAGGTGACTCTCCATCTTTCTGCTGGTACCAGTGTAAGTAGTGGCCATAGCTGCTGTAATAATGAACATCCTGACTGACTCTACATGAGAAGGTGATGTCTCCTCCTGGAGCAGAGCTGACTGCTGCAGGCTGAGTCACTGTCTGGACAGGAGACCTGAGACTCCTATGTCTCTGTTTTTGTCTTTCGTCTCAGTCCGAAAACACCCGAAGTAAAGTCTCCCTGCCTACAAGTATCTCCTCTCCTCAAACTAAGAGACCTGAAATGGACACTTCGTCGTCGTCTCCTCTCTCCAGATGAGGACGCAGCTCACACTCATGGTTTTCATCAGGGTCAGGATCAGATGAGGAGGAGGAGGATTTCTGAGTCTTGTGTTCAACTCTCAGGACTATAAACTCTCCCAGAGCACTGGAGCATGCTGCTGCTGATGCAAACTCTCTCTACATGGAAATTCTCTCACTGACTCCTGATTCAGATTCTCTTCATCATTACGTCCATAAAGGAGAAATAAAATATTTAAACAGCAGATGAAATAAATGTCAATCCTCCAGGATGATGCTTCTAGATGGATCTTTATTGAGAGACTTTTTGAGACGCATTTGTTCTGGAGCTGAGAAAATGGATTTTACTTCATAAAAAAATATACATCTTAAGAAAATTTGCCCTGACAAAATTATTGATGGTATGTTTAATTATCTGCTTCCATTAAACCCTGAAGCTGTTGCAGACAGAAAGTGATTTAGGAGACTTTGTTTGTGTCAGAGTCAGAGAGCCGTGTCTCTCTACAGTCAGAGGTTTTTGTACGGCGCCTCAATGAGTTTGTTTCACTGTGGTACACGTTCGGTGGAGGAACCAGACTGAACGTTGGAAGTAAGTCAAATATTTGTCTTTTTAAACATCAGTCACATATTTTTGTGTAGTTTTTCTCATTTTGCAGACTGAGTACAATGCATGCTTTTTTTATTTTTCCAAAAACATGTTTTATAGTTGAAGTAGACAAAGTTGAGACCAGAGGATGCAGTATTTTAGAAAGAAAGAATATTTTTTTTAGGGTCATATATATTGAGAGAAAATGTGAATAAGTCAAAGTAGTTTTCTTTCTCCTGGTAGAGTTGTGTCTTTATCTGATGGTAGTTTAGTTCAGTCAGAGTCAGAGAGCCGTGTCTCTCTACAGTCAGAGGTTTTTGTACGGCGCCTCAATGAGTTTGTTTCACTGTGGTACACGTTCGGTGGAGGAACCAGACTGAACGTTGGAGGTAAGTTTCTATTTAAAGACTTTAACTTTGAGAACAAAGAAATGTTTATATTCTGTTTGGTAACTGAAGTTTTTTCTTCACTTTGGGCCTTATAATTATTGATTTTTAAATCTTTATTTATGTGTCATGGAGCTTCAGTCATGACAGATACACTGAGATGAATTTGACTTTTTCAGAAACAGAATCAGTTTTATTGTCAAGTATCTTAAAAAATCATAAAATGAATTTAACTTCAGTTTTAACTGTGATCTCTTTGTACAAAAACCAGTATGAAAGAACATTTAGCAAATATATAAGAAACACTTATAAAGTAAATTAGAAATGTAGAAATATTAGAAATATAGAAACTTTGTACAAAAGGAAGAAAGAAAAAATATATACACGTTAAATTTAATAGTGCAATGAAAATGTGCAACAGAGAGAATGTGCAAGAATGAGCGTGAGCATGAGACTTGACAGCAGGATGACAGTATTGATTTTTTATTTCTTTTTCCTGAGAAGTTGAAGAAAGTTCAAAAGCTTGAAGTTGATTTAAAGAATATTGATTTTTTTCTATTTTCTGTCCTTTTCTGACCCTGCAGTGATAACTTTGAAAAATATTGATCTCATTTTGTGCTTTAAAGAGTTTGAACAAAGTGAAGAGAAAAAAAATTCTGATCTCTTTTTGTGTCTAATGTGAATTGAGGTTTAATTTTTCACAGTGATTGTCTTTTTGCTGGAGATGAAGTGCAGTTTTTCTCTCCCCTCTCTCTTTGATGCTCAGTGTAGTTTTTTGTGTCTGAGCTGCTTGTGTATGACGAGTGTCTCTGTGCTGATATTGATGAGAGGTTTCTTAAAGGGAAGTGAAAGAATGTGTGAGTGAGTGAGTGATGGAGCAGAAACAACATCTGTCACAGAAACTCCTTCAAGCACAAATTCAACTTTCAACATAGTTTGACAGAGTCACAGTCGAGAAACTAGGTGTCGAGACACGAGAGAGTCCTCGTAGCTGATTGGTTTGTCCCTCCCTCCCTCTTAGGTGATGTGCGTCCCATCCTGACGGTGCTGCCCCCCTCCCCAGAGGAGCTGCAGCAGCAGGGGAAGGCCACGCTCATGTGTCTGGCCAACAAGGGCTTCCCCTCAGACTGGACTCTGTCCTGGAAGGACCTGCCTTTGTCGCCGTCGCAGACCCTCGTCTCGTCCCGACACGACCTCTTCCTGCCACAAATGTCGACCTCGTCGTGGGACTCCGAGGGACGTCTGGTCACCTCCTTCCACTGGAGTCACTGGACACTCCGGTGGGTCCCGAGGGTCTGGGGCCAGTGTCTCAGGGACTGGTCTTTGGTCACATCCCAGTACTGATGGGACTGACTGGGCCCTCTGCTGCTGGTTCTATCCTGCTTCTGCTCTCTGTTCCTGTTTCTCTTCTTTCAACTGTCTTTTCCTGCTTTTTGTATTGTGATCATTTCAGCAACTGAATATTAATAAAATAATGATAAAGTCATTTTTCCTTTGGTTTTCTTTTTTATTCATGACATTACAAAATTTGTAGTGAGGTTTGAGTACAAATGTGTCACAAGAATGTATGCTTTATATAATATTTCTCAACTTTACCATCAGGACATTTTTGATATTACATTTTGACACTATATTTCACACACGTTACTTTTTTAAACTTATGATGAGACAATCAGAGCACAAGAGAAAACCAACCAGTGAAATATGTTGTTGAGGTTTTATACATTGTTGCTTCTAAATGTTAGAGAAAATAAATAATTGAATAACGTTTCACAGACGTAAACAGATCGGAAACAAAAAACTGAGATATCATCAGCATGAAGTGACACGACATCAAAAAAATCTGAGATTTAAATACAGTTAAGTTTGAGAGTAAATAGAGTTAGAGTTTATTACAACATAAGGAACTGCAGTGAAGATGAAGTTATATCCTGTCCTTAAACCACTCAAAGCACTTTTACACGTTTAATAAACTTATTTACTCAATGGTGGCAATGGGTACCTTGATAAATAAAAAATGCATATTTTAAACGCTAAAATTGAACTGGCAGGACTTTCTCTTGCTCTAGGTTCCTTCAAAAAGGTTAAAAATGTATGTTGATAAGTATTTAATTGCAGGTTCTTCAACTTAAGTGTCGTTCAGGGAATGTGTAGCTTTGAAAAGTAGTGTTTTTAAACTGTGGGTAATTTACATCAGAAGACAAGTAGTAACACATCTATTGCTGTAAGGAATTATTGACTAAACTGAAAAAGATCTGGCAACAGCAAGCTGGGCATGACTGTGTGTGTCTTCAGTGAAGTGTGTCAGTCTCTGCAGAAACTTCCAGCTGCAGCTGTCAGTTCAGTTTCTGTTCAGTCTGACTGAGGGAGGTTTTTGTACGACGCTTTTTCACTGTGTGGACATTTCTAGACCATCAAACGCGTGAAAACTTATACAGTAATAAACTGCTGCATCTTCAGTCTGGACTCCACTGATGGTCAGAGCAAAGTTAGATCCAGATCCACTGCCTGAAAAACGACTTGAGATCCCTGATGCTCGAGTGCTGGACCAGTAAATAAGAAGTTTAGGAATTTCACCATCCTTCTGTTGGTACCAGGCTGTACAGTGGTAGTGCTGGCTGCTGTAAACGTAAACATCCCGACTGGTTTTACATGAGATGGTGATGTCTCCTCCTGGAGCAGAGCTGACTGCTGCAGGCTGAGTCACTGTGACCTGTCCTCTGGACTCTGAGGATACAGAGACAAAAACAGAAAGTAGAGTCAGGCTTTTGTGGGCTTCATTTCAGAGGGACGGATGTTCATAGAGGAGAGGAGTTTGATTCTCTGGACTTTACCTGTGAAGCAGCAGCAGAGGAGAGTCCAGATGAGGACGCAGCTCACACTCATGGTTTTCATCAGGATCAGGATGAAGATGATGATGATAATGAAGAGGAGGAGGATTTTTGATTCTTGTCTTCAACTCTCAGGACTATAAACTCTCCCAGAGCACTGGAGCATGCTGCTGCTGATGCAAACTCTCTCTACGTGGAAATGATTTGGGGGATTATCAAAGAAACCTGAAAAAAAGTTGATGTTTTTCAGTCATTCAATTAAAAAAGAGAAAATCATAAATTTCATGGAGTCAGTCCCTGCTGAGTGAGATGTTTTTTTTAATTTTCTTTTTCTTCTAAAAGTGGTGATCACAGCCTAAAGTTAAAGAGAACCCCAAATTCAGTGTCTCACATGATCAAATATAATAGCAATTAAATGGTTCTTATGATAGAGATACTGACATCATGAAAACTTTTTCTTTAAGAAGCTCTTAATACTTTGTTCGGGCTTTCTTTGTGTGATTTACTGCAATTATGATGTGTCAGTGAGGCGCTCAGTCTGTGGCTCTGCTGAGATTTTTACCAATATTAACCTTTAGGTGGTCAGAGATACTGAGGTGTTTCTGTGAAGGCAAACACTCAGCTGTCTCTCCACTCTCTCTGGAGGTTTCACTGAGCAGATGTAGCTCGTCCAGCCTGATGTTGAGGGATCTGATATTATAAATACAGGCAACAAGCCTTCCTGAATTTGACCTGGGACCACCGAATACATCCAGCCATCTACGGAGAGCAACACTATCTAACGCTACTGGTCTGGTCTCGTCTTTAGCCAAGAATGAATCCAGGATCTCTGTCTCCTCCTTTGTTTACGTTCAAACTGCTCCCCCTCTCTTGGATGGCAGCTGACATGCTCATTGATTGAATTTCTAAGCTGAAAAAACAGAATCACACTGGAGCCCAATGATTCTCATAGAGTGATTTTCCCTGATGTCCAGGAAAAACTCTCAGGTGTAGGTTATAAAGACTAATCTTCTATTATAAAAACATTCACTCTCACTGCTTCCAAGTTGCTCTTGTACCATGTTCTCCATGTAAACGTGTGTCTTCCTCAACCATCATGAAAACAATCACTGCAATGGAGCCCAGATTTCTCAGAACAGTGATTGAAAATCTCTGTTTTAAATGAATGATGGAAACATTATGAACAGTAACAGAAAAAAATGAGGCTTTGTGAGTGTAAATGATTATCACAAGTGAATACACTGGTTCTATGTTTGCCTAATAACATGCTCTATGTGTGTGTGTGTGTGTGTGTCTTCAGTGAAGTGTGTCAGTCTCTGCAGAAACTTCCAGCTGCAGCTGTCAGTTCAGTTTCTGTTCAGTCTGACTAAGGGAGGTTTTTGTACGACGCTTTTTCACTGTGTGAACACCCACTGACTGTTGATGTTATGAAGACTCAGACAGTAATAAACTGCTGCATCTTCAGTCTGGACTCCACGGATGGTCAGAGCAAAGTTAGATCCAGATCCACTGCCTGAAAAACGACTAGATATCCCTGAATATCGATTAACAGCACGATAAATGAGCAGTTTAGGAGTTCCGCCATCTTTCTGTTGGAACCAGGCTAAACAGGTGCCACCACTGTCATGATAAACATTCTGACTTGTTCTACATGAGATGGTGACGTCTCGTCCTGGAGCAGAGCTGACTGCTGCAGGCTGAGTCACACACTGGACAGGAGACCTGAGACTCCTATGTCTCTGTTTTTGTCTTTCGTCTCAGTCCGAAAACACCCGAAGTAAAGTCTCCCTGCCTACAAGTATCTCCTCTCCTCAAACTAAGAGACCTGAAATGGACACTTCGTCGTCCAGAGGAGAGTCCAGATGAGGACGCAGCTCACACTCATGGTTTTCATCAGGATCAGGACCAGGATGGAGATGACAATGATGATGATGACAAGGAGGAGGATTTCTGTGTCTTGTGTTCAACTCTCAGGACTATAAACTCTCCCAGAGCACTGGAGCATGCTGCCTCTGATGCAAACTCTCTCTACATGGAAATGATTTGGGGGCTTATCAAAGAAACCTGAAAAAAAGTTGATGTTTTTCAGTCATTTAATTAAAAAAGAGAAAATCATAAATTTCATGGAGTCAGTCCCTGCTGAGTGAGATATTTTTTTTTATTTTCTTTTTCTTCTAAAAGTGGTGATCACAGCCTAAAGTTAATGAGAACCCCAAATTCAGTGTCTCACATGATCAAATATAATAGCAATTAAATGGTCCTTATGATAGAGATGCTGACATCATGAAAACTATTTCTTTAAGATACTCTTAATACTTGGTTTGGGCTTTCTTTGTGTGTTTTACTGCAATTATGATGTGTCAGTGAGGGGCTCAGTGTGTGACTCTGCTGAGGTTTTTACAAACATTAACCTTTAGGTGGTCAGAGATACTGAGGTGTTTCTGTGAAGGCAAACACTCAGCTGTCTCTCCACTCTCTCTGGAGGTTTCACTGAGCAGATGTAGCTTGTCTAGCCTGATGTCGAGGGATCTGATATTATAAATAGAAGCAACACGCTGCAGGTCTGGTCTGGTCTTCAGCCAAGAATGGATCCAGGATCTCTGTCTCCTCCTTTGTTTACGTTCAAACTGCTCCCCCTCTCTTGGACGGAAGCTGGCATGGTCATTGATTGAATTTCTAAGCTGAAAAAACAGAATTACACTGGAGCCCAATGATTCTCACAGAGTGATTTTCCCTGATGTTCAGGAAAAATCTCTCATGTGTAGGTTATAAAGACTAATCTTCTATTATAAAAACATTCACTCTCACTGCTTCCAATTCGCTCTTGTACCATGTTCACTATGTAAACGTGTGTCTTCCTCAACCATCATGAAAACAATCACTGCAATGGAGCCCAGATTTCTCAGAACAGTGATTGAAAATCTCTGTTTTAAATAATTAATGGAAACATTATGGACAGTAACAGAGAGAAATGAGGCTTTGTGAGTGTAGATGATTATCACAAGTGAATACACTGGTTCTATGTTTGCCTAATAACATGCTCTATGTGTGTGTGTGTGTGTCTTCAGTGAAGTGTGTCAGTCTCTGCAGAAACTTCCAGCTGCAGCTGTCAGTTCAGTTTCTGTTCAGTCTGACTGAGGGAGGTTTTTGTACAACGCTTTTTCACTGTGTGTACAGATGCTGATTGTTGATGACATGATCACTCATACAGTAATAAACTGCTGCATCTTCAGTCTGGACTCCACTGATGGTCAGAGCAAAGTTAGATCCAGATCCACTGCCTGAAAAACGAGTTGGAGTTCCTGAAACTCGAGTGCTAGTCAAGTAAATGAGCAGTTTAGGAGTTTGTCCATCTTTCTGTTGGTACCAGGAAAAGAAGTGGCCATAGCTGCTGTGATACCAAACATCCTGACTGACTCTACATGTGATGGTGATGTCTCCTCCTGGAGCAGAGCTGACTGCTGCAGGCTGAGTCACTGTGACCTGTCCTCTGGACTCTGAGGATACAGAGACAAAAACAGAAAGCAGAGTCAGGCTTTTGTGGGCTTCAATTCAGAGGGACAGATGTTCATAGAGGAGAGGAGTTTGATTCTCTGGACTTTACCTGTGAAGCAGCAGCAGAGGAGAGTCCAGATGAGGACGCAGCTCACACTCATGGTTTTCATCAGGATCAGGATGATGATGATGAAGAGGAGGAGGATGATTTCTGTGTCTTGTGTTCAACTCTCAGGACTATAAACTCTCCCAGAGCACTGGAGCATGCTGCTGCTGATGCAAAGCCTCTCTCTATGGAAATGCTCTCACTGACTTCAGTATTTTTTTATAGATCTCTCTGCACATGGGACAGGAAACTATGTCTGATCTGTCAACTTCAAGTCCTCAGAGAACACCACATTCTAAACAGTCATGACTTTGTAGTGGAGATCACTGTATTTGCTCAGGAACACTTCTGTTGATCATTGTGTTTGAACACAGCTCATTGTGCCATTCACGAATGTAAACGCACAGTTCAAAGGTCAAGATCTCCATCCATCAACACTGGAAGGTTGGTTCACACAAGTTTTAGAAGAACATTTGCTCCATCAGACCATGTCTTCTCAGGGAAGGCCAAACATGTTTCAGCAAGACAATAATAAGCCGTTTACTGTAGCCATGGCAACAGTATGTGTTTACACTAAGCGGCAACCTCTGGTCTGAAAATATGACACAATGCTAAAGTGCTATGAACTGTTGTTCTTTCAGTGTCCCCTTGAGGTTGGCCCTGGAAAAACCACAAATCACATACACACCAAACCAAAGAAAAGCTGTTTTCAGAGCTGAAATAAAATATTTACAACCTGGTGCAAATAATCTCTCCTGTCTTGATCAGTAAGTTTTCTAACGACACACACTGTGGGGAGGATGAATTTTTTTCTAACACAGCAGTTTAAAAGATATTACGATCAGGAACTCGTCCAGTGAGAGGCACAACTTGGATCACATGACTGATAAGTGCCTATTAGCTGTAGGACTGGGCACCACCCACCCATCCCATTTCCAATATGGTCTAAGTGTTGTCATGGAGGGTACATCCATCTAATACACAGTCTGGTTAACACTAAAACCAGCGTACTGAACTTCACAGCACAAAAGAAACTTTGTCAAAATAAAACTCCTTTGTAAGAGAAAAGGGCAAACAAAAGAGATAATGTTTGGATTAAAGGGGGCGAAGGGATAAATATGAAGGCTTTTGGTGAAACAAAATGTGTCTTCAGTGAAGTGTGTCAGTCTCTGCAGAAACTTCCAGCTGCAGCTGTCAGTTCAGTTTCTGTTCAGTCTGACTGAGGGAGGTTTTTGTACGACACTTTTTCACTGTGTGTACACCGCCTCACTGTTGATTTCATGAGCACTCTGACAGTAATAAACTGCTGCATCTTCAGTCTGGACTCCACTGATGGTCAGAGCAAAGTTAGATCCAGATCCACTGCCTGAAAAACGACTTGAGATCCCTGATGCTCGAGAGCTGGCCCAGTAAATAAGAAGTTTGGGAGATTCTCCATCTTTTTGTTGGAACCAGACAAATTGGTGGCCGTGGCTGCTGCTATGAAAAACATCCTGACTGACTCTACATGAGATGGTGATGTCTCCTCCTGGAGCAGAGCTGACTGCTGCAGGCTGAGTCACTGTGACCTGTCCTCTCCTGAGACTCCTATGTCTCTGTTTTTGTCTTTCGTCTCAGTCCGAAAACACCCGAAGTAAAGTCTCCCTGTCTACAAGTATCTCCTCTCCTCAAACTAAGAGACCTGAAATGGACTGAAGCAGCAGCAGAGGAGAGTCCAGATGAGGACGCAGCTCACACTCATGGTTTTCATCAGGATCAGGATGATGATGATGATGAAGAGGAGGAGGAGGATTTCTGTGTCTTGTGTTGTGATGAAGGACAGCTGTCAGTCATCCAGTCTTCAACTCTCAGGACTATAAACTCTCCCAGAGCACTGGAGCATGCTGCTGCTGATGCAAACTCTCTACATGGAAATTCTCTCACTGACTCCTGCTGGTTGTTTTATGTCACTGATTTTTGCAGCAATGAAACCAAAAAGTTGTTTAACAGTATGATTTATTCTTGAGGGTGTTTTTTAGAATAAATTATCATTTAAATAATTTGACAGTGGTAAAATCTTGAAATAAGGTGTTATTACATCAGAGGTGTTGTCAAGGTGCCATCAGCAAGTCTGCACATTTCAAGGGAGAAAGAAGTGGCCTATGCTGTTTGGATCGTATTGTTAACCATATTGAATTTGGAGCAGAGAAAGCAGAGGAAAGATTCATCTAAAGAGGATAGAGAAAACAATACAGATTCAATCATGTTTATCATCAAAGTGGCTTTTCCATTCGATTTTTTCACTGTCCTATATTCAGAGCTTTAGTCAAACTAGAGCTATTATTATAAACATTTCAAAAACTCCTCCAAAGGAACGAAAAAAGCTGAAGCTGTTTCTCTATCAGCAGATGTCAGGAGCAGCTGTAATATTCTCCCTCAGCTGCTGTGGATCAGCTGATAGAGGCCCAAGAAGGACGCCAAGGTCTCTGTTTAGTTTTCACTCATGACAAGCTTCCCTCCATCAATTGCTTTTCTTTGAACACAATTTGGACGAATGTTTAAGGTACTCTAAGATACTGAGATGTATAATTGGTGAAATGAGATGAAAATTCAGAGTCAGAAAATCTGATGTTTGATGATTATTTGAAACTATTTTCTCAACATTTTTAAACTGTGTGTGAGTGTGATAATCATAATTTGACAACCAGAGAAGAAATAAAGGAACAAAGTGAGAACTCCCGTGTGTGTCTTCAGTGAAGTGTGTCAGTCACTGCAGAAACTTCCAGCTGCAGCTGTCAGTTCAGTTTCTGTTCAGTCTGACTGAGGGAGGATTTTGTACGACGCTTTTTCACTGTGTGTACACATTTTGACTGTTAATGTAGTGATCACCAAGACAGTAATAAACTGCTGTATCTTCAGTCTGGACTCCACTGATGGTCAGAGCAAAGTTAGATCCAGATCCACTGCCTGAAAAACGACTTGAGATCCCTGATTGTCGAGTGCTAACATAGTAAATAAGGAGTTGAGGAATTTCTCCATCCTTCTGTTGGTACCAGGATAGGTAGTGGCCATAGGTACCATGAAAATCTACATTCTGACTGGTTTTACATGAGATGGTGGTGGTTTGTCCTGGAGCAGAGCTGACTGCTGCAGGCTGAGTCACTCACTGGACAGGAGACCTGAGACTCCTATGTCTCTGTTTTTGTCTTTCGTCTCAGTCCGAAAACACCCGAAGTAAAGTCTCCCTGCCTACAAGTATCTCCTCTCCTCAAACTAAGAGACCTGAAATGGACACTTCGTCGTCGTCTCGAGAGTCCAGATGAGGATGCAGCTCACACTCATGGTTTTCATCAGGATCAGGATGAAGATGATGTTGATGATGATGAAGAGGAGGAGGAGGATTTCTGTGTCTTGTCTTCAACTCTCAGGACTATAAACTCTCCCAGAGCACTGGAGCATGCTGCTGCTAATGCAAACTCTCTCTACATGGAAATGATTCATGTCATTTGTTCATTGAAGGATCTTACAATGGTTAGAAATTACATGTGGAGTCTCCCAAGGCTCCATTTTGGGCCCCCCTTTTTTAACATTTATATGATGCCACTGACTCAGAATGAGAAAACAACAAAGTTAGTAACCATCATTACACAGACAATACACAGTTTTACATCACACCTACCATCAAAACTGTTGTCCGTACCAGAAACCTGTTTGATGGTAGACTCAGATCTGGATTTTTAAAACAAATTGAGATGGTTACAAAGACAATCTGCTTTGATTCAAAGAATTTATGGAGGCTTCAACAACTTGTGTCCCAGCAGATTGTCTAAAATCTGCTCCACATGTTCATCTTCAGTGGACTTGATGACTGTAACATTTTTTTTACAGGTTTTCCTCCAAAATGAGTCAGAAAGCTGCAGCTGGAGTTCTCACTGAGACCATGAAGTTTAGTTTTTATGCTCCAAATATCTGAGCAAAGTCC
>RPOG01002336.1:50189-97849 GCA_008086565.1 Thalassoma bifasciatum
AAAAAAAAAAACACTTTCTTGCTTAGACTTGAAATCCTCCTGTCAATTTTACTTCAAATTGTGGTTTTAACCTTTATAGTGACTCTATTTTTATGCCTTAAGCAACACTTTGAATTTCCTTGTTGGGAAATCTCCTCTCTACAGACCAACAGCGCCTCCAAGTGGAAAAAATGAATGAGAACAGATTTTTTTTTTCTAGGATGTGGACTTCTGCTTTACTGAAACAGCTCCAATCACTTTGATAAAATGCCACTTTAAGGTTCTCTGATAGAGTTTGTATTTTCAATGAAGACATTTAAGTGAAGCAAAATAAGCAAATTATGGACAGTCTCAGAAAAATTTAGGGACTGTTATGTTAAGCTATATATCATAATGCTAATATTTGTTCTTTGGTCAGGTCTGTATGAGGGGGGATCGTGGGTATGTGTGTGTTCTTGTGTGTGTCTTCAATGAAGTGTGTCAGTCTCTGTTTAGTACATGATTAACTGATAAACCTCCCAGGAGCCAAAAAACCAACTGTATCTCTTTTGTGTCATTGAGAAGAGATTTAGGCGAAAAGACTCTGAAAAGATAAAAGTTTGTCAGAAAGAGCAAGGAAACACAGAATAAAACTACAGAGTCAGCTCACCTTCATCTTAATGATTAAGAAGAAACTGAACAATAATTTCAGTTCTGTTTTTTAATGGTGTTAAGCCTTTTTGAGTGGTAAATCAATGTGCTCTGTTTTATTGACAGAGCTGGATCTGTGTCTCAGTTTCTACACAGCTGTTGATTCAGATCAGTTCCTCTTAATCTGAGGGAGGTTTTTGTACGACACTTTTTCACTGTGTGAACACATACTGACTGCTGATGATATGAAGACTCTGACAGTAATAAACTGCTGCATCTTCAGTCTGAACTCCACTGATGGTCAGAGCAAAGTTAGCTCCCCAGTTTGTTCCACTGCCTGAAAAACGAGCTGGAGTCCCTAAATATCGAGCGCTTATATCGTGTATGAGCAGTTTAGGAGTTTCTCCATTCTTCTGCTGGTACCAGGATAAACTGTCATGGTTAACACCCAGAATGGTTGTACATGTGATGGAGACGTCTCCTCCTGGAGCAGAGCTGACTGCTGCAGGCTGAGTCACTGTGATCTGTCCTCTCCTGAGACTCCTATGTCTCTGTTTTTGTCTTTCGTCTCAGTCCGAAAACACCCGAAGTAAAGTCTCCCTGTCTACAAGTATCTCCTCTCCTCAAACTAAGAGACCTGAAATGGACACTTCGTCGTCGTCTCCTCTCAGGTCTACTCCTGCGTCGAGTGTGAGTACCAAAAGTAGTCCTAGTCCTACTTCTTGATGAAGAGGAGGAGGATTTCTGTGTCTTGTGTTGTGATGAAGGACAGCTGTCAGTCATCCAGTCTTCAACTCTCAGAACTATAAACTCTCCCAGAGCACTGGAGCATGCTGCTGCTGATGCAAACTCTCTCTACATGGAAATGCTCTCACTGACTCCTGCAGATTCTTTCATGTCATTTCCATGTTGATAGAGTGTAAACTCTGTGGGGGCTGGGAAAACTCAACCCAAAAAATATATGAATCACCACAATTTCAATGTTAATAAAATACATGTGTGATAATTTCATGCTCAGCAAATATAAACAAATGATAAAAGACAGAAGCTGCCACTGGTGTTTGTTTAATATTTAGGTTAAGGATGATGCAGATATCATCACTGCTCTCTGACACATTTGGTGACCTATGTTTTTCCAGCCTTGATATAATAACCACATACATGTGTTGAAACCTGTAGCCTCAATATGCATTTGATAGCATTTGATATAATAAATAACAATTTCATCCTTATCTACTAAACAAAATATGATGACTTTTATTTGGCATGTTCAGGCCTCAGTTTAACAGTTGGCTTAGTCAGTGAGAGCATTTCCATGTAGAGAGAGTTTGCATCAGCAGCAGCATGCTCCAGTGCTCTGGGAGAGTTTATAGTCCTGAGAGTTGAAGACTGGATGACTGACAGCTGTCCTTCATCACAACACAAGACACAGAAATCCTCCTCCTCTAGTAGTAGAAGTAGGACTAGGACTACTTTTGGTACTCACACTCGACGCAGGAGTAGACCTGAGAGGAGACGACGACGAAGTGTCCATTTCAGGTCTCTTAGTTTGAGGAGAGGAGATACTTGTAGGCAGGGAGACTTTACTTCAGGTGTTTTCGGACTGAGACGAAAGACAAAAACAGAGACATAGGAGTCTCAGGTCTGGACAGGTCACAGTGACTCAGCCTGCAGCAGTCAGCTCTGCTCCAGGAAAAACTGTCACCATCTCATGTACAACCAGTCAGACTGTTTATTACACCAGTGCAAATGGCCACCGTATGGCCTGGTACCAACAAAAGGATGAAGGAACTCCTAAATTGCTCATGCTTCGTACTTACATTCGACAATCAGGGACCTCAGATCGAATTTCAGGCAGGGGATCTGGATTTAACTTTGCTCTGTCGATCAGTGAAGTCCAGACTGAAGATGCAGCAGTTTATTACTGTCAGAGTTTTCATGTCATCAACAGTAAGCATGTGTTCACACGGTGAAAAAGCATCGTACAAAAACCTCCCTCAGTCACACTGAACTGACAGCTGCAGCTGGAAGTTTCTGCAGAGACTGACACACTTCACTGAAGCAGCTCATACACTTTGAGGGACTTCAAACTCTAACAGCTCTCATATTTGGTTTAGTCCATAATTTTATTGTGACACCATTCAAGTAAAAAAAAAAAAATCTCCTCCCAACATCTTCATGACAGAAGTTTCCCCAACCCTTGAAGCAATAATAATAATAAGATTAATTAAAAAAGGTACAGAAATACCAAAGTCTGGCTCACACAAACTGATTACAGAGAAAAAATTCCAGGCTGAGAGCAGCTTTTCAGAGTTTAGCAAACAATGACAAATTACAGAATAATGAATATTACATAACATTACACAAAATAAATGTGTCATTAGGAAATTTTGCTCTGATGCAGACAGAGAGTTATTTAGGAGACTTTGTTTGTGTCAGAGTCAGAGAGCCGTGTCTCTCTACAGTCAGAGGTTTTTGTACGGCGCCTCAATGAGTTTGTTTCACTGTGGTACACGTTCGGTGGAGGAACCAGACTGGATCTTGGAAGTGAGTCAAATATTTTCTTTTGTCTTTAAGAGCAAAGAAATGTTTCCATTGTCTTTGGTAACTGAAGCTTTTCTCTTCACTTTGGGCTCTCTAATTGTTGATTTTTCAATTTTTTACTTCTGTCATGGAGCTTCAGTCAGGACAGAGACACTGAGACGATTTTGACTCTGAGAAGTAAAAGAAACTTCAAAAGCTTCAACTTGATCAAAAGAAATTTGACCTTTTTTTGTATCTTTCTGTCACTTTTTGAGCCTGCAGTGATCCTTTTGAAAAAATTTTGATTTCATTTGGAGCTTTGAAATGTTTGAAGAAAGTGAAGAGAAAATATTTTCAGATCTTTTTTGGCGTATTTTATGTATGCTTCATTTTGTAAAAACGTCACAATTTGTAATAATCTAATGCATTTTTTTAAATCAAATTCTTGAATTCTTGAAGTATGTAATAAATGTTACAACACTGACTTTAAGCAAACCAGCATGAATCCAACATATAAATTAATTTTAAAATGATCAGGATGATTTATTGGTCAAATCTAAATTAAAGCCTAAAGTCAATGTCGTTCTAAAGGTTTGATGTTTTTTTTCTAGTATGGACATCAATTTTACTGGTTTATTATATAATGCAGTAAATTCTTACATTTTCTTGATAAAGAAAATGCAACACCCGCATTTTGGAATAACTGACGCAATATGTAAGAACTTATTACATAATGTGACAAATTTATTACATGTTGGGTTCAAGAATTTTCTCACAAATTGCATCAGATTATAACAAAAAGAAGTGAAAATTTCTGACTTTATTAGATAATGTGTGGTGGTCTCTGTGCTGATATTGATGAGAGGTTTCTTAAAGGGAAGTGAAAGAATGTGTGAGTGAGTGATGGAGCAGAAACAACATCTGTCACAGAAACTCCTTCAAGCACAAATTCAACTTTCAACATTCAAACTGTGTCAGTGTCAGCTCTTTGATCCACAGCTCTGTGCTCTCTGTCCTCGTAGCTGATTGGTTTGTCCCTCCCTCCCTCTTAGGTGATGTGCGTCCCACCCTGACGGTGCTGCCCCCCTCCCCGGAGGAGCTGGATCAGGGGAAGGAGGTCTCGCTCATGTGCCTGGCCAACAAGGGCTTCCCCTCAGGCTGGAGTCTGTCCTGGAAGTTGGACGGCTACAGCGGCTGCAACTGGGAGCAGAACCAGACTCCTGCCCAACTGGAGAAAGACGGAAACTTCAGCTGGAGCAGCACCCTGAGGCTCCCTGCAGACCAGTGGACGAAGCTGACCTCAGTGACCTGTGAGGCCACCCACGGCTCCCAGACCCCGGTCTCTGAGACTGTGGTCGTTGACAAATGTTTCACGTCCTGACTCAGTGAGACTCTGCTTCATATTTAACTCTGCTCTCGAACTCTGACACTGTCTCTCTCTCTCTCTTTTATTTCTTGTCCTGTAGTGCAAACATTTTGCTGCTTGTTGCTTTCTTTGGCAGACAATAAACATTTGTGGATCAAATGAAATATTTGTGTAAGTTTCCATCATTGTTTTTGTTTGTGAGGTTAAAAAAACACTCACTAACAATCAATTCGTTACACATGAGTAATAAAGAAAAATGAAATTCAACTTCCAAAACATTCAGACATCTTTTGGCTTTCTTCAGTGTGTTTTAAAGTCTTCACAGCTTTTATAGTTTCTTCACAGTGACTCTTCAAAGATCACAAAGTCTTCGGGCTGTTTTCTGTTGTTGTGTATTGGACAGAAAACTCCGGCTCTCAGTAAAACATTTAAACTCACCACAGACACAAATTTCACTCTACAAACACAAATAAGGCATCAAAATTGAAGTAATCTTATTCTGCTTCCACTGAAGTGGTTTTCAAAGCAAAACGTCAAAGGACTGAGTGACAAAAGGTCCAATAATCAAGAGAAACCACGCAACTGCCCCCATTGACTCCCATGTTAAATCTTGTGGGATTTCCTCAGAGAAATGTATCACTCTTTTTTTTTTTTTTTTTTTTTTTAAATCAGTTGCCATTTTGGCCAAATTTCTGGCTCCATAGACATGAAATTGACATCAATAGCTTCTCCAAAGTCCCAGGGTGCGTGCATTTTTACATGAGGAAAATTGCTACATGTTTGAGAAAAGTTGAAAATGTAAAATAAAAACTCAGTGAAAGAAAGATAGAAGTGAAAACAGAGTGAAGAAGTAAGTATGAAGCAGGGGAAGAGGAGGGAGTAAAGGAGTGAGAAAGCAGGGTCGTGAAGTCCTGCAGTCAAACTTTGGTGTTCGTATCTTTAGAAGTGAAACTCGTCTGTTTTCACAGTTCAGCAGTGATGCGTTCAGGTTTATACAACATGAGACCAACAGACTCTGTTTATAACCACAAGACTCATTAGACTTTTTCTTCATTTAGCATAACAACTCTTCACTCTTCGGAAAAGAAAAAGCTTTGATAATCAATCAGGAGAAAAAATTCCAGAGCAAAGTGAAGAACAAGTGTGTGTCCTTGGATCAGATGTGAAGGAGGTTTGTCTGTGTGTTTGATGGTTGCTGCTCTCAGTCTGATATTTTTTCTGTATTTACTCGGTGTGAGTCAGACTTTTGGATTTATGTACCTTTTTTCATTTATCTTCTTGTTATTGAACTTACTTCAAGGGTTGGGGAAACTTCTGTCATGAAATTGTTGAAAGGGGTATTTTTTTTTATTTTTTACTTGAGTGGTGTTAAAATAAAGATATAAACAAAACCAAATATAAGAGCTGTTAGAGTTTAAAGTCCCTCAAAGTGTGTATGTGTCTTCAGTGAAGTGTGTCAGTCTCTGCAGAAACTTCCAGCTGCAGCTGTCAGTTCAGTTTCTGTTCAGTCTGACTGAGGGAGGTTTTTGTACGACGCTTTTTCACTGTGTGCGAACAGGCTGATCATTGATGTGATGATGACTCTGACAGTAATAAACTGCTGCATCTTCAGTCTGGACTCCACTGATGGTCAGAGCAAAGTAAGATCCAGATCCACTGCCTGAAAAACGACTTGAGATCCCTGATGCTCGAGTGCTAGCATGGTAAATGAGCAGTTTTGGAGTTTCTCCATCCTTCTGTTGGAACCAGGCTAAGCGGTGGCCACTGCTATCATGATAAACATTCTGACTGACTCTACATGAGATGGCGGTGTCTCCTCCTGGAGCAGAGCTGACTGCTGCAGGCTGAGTAACTGTGACCTGTCCTCTGGACTCTGAGGATACAGAGACAAAAACAGAAAGTAGAGTCAGGCTTTTGTGGGCTTCATTTCAGAGGGACGGATGTTCATAGAGGAGAGGAGTTTGATTCTCTGGACTTTACCTGTGAAGCAGCAGCAGAGGAGAGTCCAGATGAGGACGCAGCTCACACTCATGGTTTTCATCAGGATCAGGATCAGGATGATTATGATGAAGAGGAGGAGGATTTCTGTGTCTTGTGTTGTGATGAAGGACAGCTGTCAGTCATCCAGTCTTCAACTCTCAGGACTATAAACTCTCCCAGAGCACTGGAGCATGCTGCTGCTGATGCAAACTCTCTCTACATGGAAATGATTCATGTCAGTGGATCAGAGTAGGTAGTTTGAAAAGTTTCTGTGTTGTTTTAAATTAATTTAAACTCATCTTTTTATTAAACTGTTTTCTAATCCCACTTGTAGAACCTTTTTTTTTTTATCACCTACACAACAGCATGCCACTGAATGACACGCAGAAGATTTCATTCAACATTAAAAGTACTCACGATGATCAACATTGAAACTGTTGAATTTTAATCACTTCTGACAAATAAATGAACCTTTTTTCAACTATGATATTATCAGCACTGAGGGATTGTTGAGATGCATCAATAATTGCATTATTTTTTTCAAGTGATGTGTGTTAAAACATACAGACGAAGAAAAATAATGCTGAAATGCTACATTTAGTATGATTCACTGCAATGGTTCTCAGCCTTTTTATACAAAGACCCCACTTTAGGAGGACATATTTTTGGGGATCCGACTTGCCAAATCTTGTTTCAAAGAGTGAGAAGGGAACCCATGAGACCCTGATGTACATGGTTATATCATGCTTTCACTACAGAATGGCTCCACCCTGGAATTGTAAATCTGTCTATGCTCAGATGTGTAGGACCCTGATGCCGGTGATAAAGCATCTTGCAGTTAAGACTCAGGGGAAACAGGGAATAAGTCTTCATTGTCAGTCGTCCTTCATCTGTCTGATTAAGAAGAGACTGAACAATCACTTTGATTCTGTTTGTATTTGTTTTTATGTTGTTATGCCTTTCTAGGTGGTGACTTATTTTCCTCTGTTTCTGCAAAACTGTTGATTCAGTTCAGTTCCTCTTTATCTGACTGAGGGAGGTTTTTGTATGACGCTTTTTCACTGTGTGAGAACAGCCTGATCATTGATGCCGTGATGACTCTGACAGTAATAAACTGCTGCATCTTCAGTCTGGACTCCACTGATGGTCAGAGCAAAGTTAGATCCAGATCCACTGCCTGAAAAACGACTTGAGATCCCTGGAAGCCGAGTGGTTGCCAAGAAAATGAGTCGTTTTGGAGTTTCTCCATCTTTCATTTGGTACCAGGCTAAAAAGTGGTGTGGGTTGCTATAAACAACATCCTGACTGGTTGTACATGTGATGGTGATGTCTCCTCCTGGAGCAGAGCTGACTGCTGCAGGCTGAGTCACTGTGACCTGTCCTCTGGACTCTGAGGATACAGAGACAAAAACAGAAAGCAGAGTCAGGCTTTTGTGGGCTTCATTTCAGAGGGACGGATGTTCATAGAGGAGAGGAGTTTGATTCTCTGGACTTTACCTGTGAAGCAGCAGCAGAGGAGAGTCCAGATGAGGACACAGCTCACACTCATGGTTTTCATCAGGATCAGGATGAAGATGATGAAGAGGAGGAGGAGGTTTTCTGTCTTGTCTTGTCTTCAACTCTCAGGACTATAAACTCTCCCAGAGCACTGGAGCATGCTGCTGCTGATGCAAACTCTCTCTACATGGAAACTTTTGACTCCCAATTTTCATCAGTTTTGTTTTTTCACAGCCGAAATCAATTTTTGAAACTCAATAGAAAACTTCTTATAGGTAGTAACAGAACATCATCATGCTCACATGTTGCTCTCATTTATACTAAAAATGATTAAACTGTATCATTAGCAACAAGGTGTAACAAGGTTTACCCTGGACTCTCTCAGTCAAGCAACAACAACATGAAAAAATAATAACAAGTGCAATAATTACCTATAATTATGTCAGTCCTCTGTGCTATATCCATAACTTATCATTTACTTATGTCACTACTTGTGCAATATCCCATACCTATCTCATCATGTGTATACCATACATCTTAAGTAGACTGTACACGCTTAATATTCTATTCTATATTTTATTTTATATCATATTTTTATGCTTAGATTTCAATTTTTGGGTTAGACACTAATGCTTACACTTGTACTTTCTTATATTTCTAACACTTCCTGAATGGGAGTAACTGTATATTAAAAAAGGAATTTCCCCTTGGGGATCAATAAAGTATTCTGATTCTGATGAATTCATTGTTGTATCTTGATAATCAAATTTTAATGGGTCAGAAGAACAAAAATACTGCTCTTACTCTTAATCTTCAGAACTGAAACTCTCCTGTTGTCACGGTTCAGCAGTGGTGTCTATCTCCTCTGTCACTGGAGGAAATGAAAAGTTTCAGACCATTTTTATCTTTTCTGACAGAGACTAGCTCTACACACACACTCTGCTGTTTGCTGCCATCTACAGGACACACTTTGGTTCACCTCACAAAAAGAGTTCCTCTCTTCTCATGTTCACAGTTTTAGTCTCAAGAGGCAAAATAATGAGAATTATTAGAAATGATGTGTCAAGCTTCAGACCTAGAGAGTTAAAACAGTGGAAAAAGATTCAGCTGTTGAACATGAGAGTGAACACACAGGACTTTTTGTTATTTCAGTTCAGACATCACCAAACACGGTCTGTAAACTACAAAAGACATTAATTTTGTGGATCTTTTGTGAAGCTTTAGTTATTGTAATGAATCCATCATGAAGTACTTTTTAAAGAGTATTTAGATCTAAAGTGAATGCTTACATTAATGTGATACACTTTGAAGTCAAGAGGCATCACTGACGTACCAGGTCAATGTTGTGTAACTGTTTTGTTTCCGTTTTTTTCCCCATGAATCCAGCAGGGATCTCACTATTGCAATTTATATTAACATATTTCTTTTTCAACTCTGTATTTTTTGTTACTATAACTCAAGTTTCTCACAACTAAAAAGTCAGTTTCTGTTCAATATTTCTTCTTCCACTTTCCCTATGAAGAGCTTCAATGAGAAAAACCTCTTTTCCGTGCGTTTGTCTGTTTACTTCTTTAAAACTGCTTCAGTTTAAAGAGGGTCATATCCTCTTTTTTAGATTTATAGTTTTTTTTATACACATCTTGTCACACTTCAGCTTTCCAAGGAAGAAACATAAGATAAACCGAAGCTCTGGCACATGACCAAGTGTTTCAGGGTAAAACATTCTGTTTATTGACGTTGATCGTCAGCTTGTGAATGTTTTGGTTTTACTAAAGTTTTTTTTTAAAGGCCAAGGGTCTCTTAAGACTTTTAGTTTGTCAGATGACAAAATCAGACTCTAAGTTTAAACAACATGTAAAAGCTTTAAATAGATACAAGGATTTTAAACAATCAATCTGGAGAACAATAATCTTAATATAAAGTTATTGAGGTTTATTTACAGTTAAGTATCTTCATATCCTTATGGAAATATATACAAAGTCAAAATGTGTGTTTTGTGAGATGTTATAGCAATGAACAAAAAACAAAACAGTGCCAAGCTTATTGCTGTTATTATGATCATCAGTCAACGCAGTGGTTTTTAATCACAGCGCGCTCACGTTATGAAACATCTGCTTCACTTCACAGCACAACAAAATACCATAAAACATAAAGAACAAAGGCACTTTAAGATAAACAGTTTAAACACAAAGACACTTAACTGTGACTGAACAAACACACGGCAGCTGTGTTTTATGATTCGGTTGCCGAGGGATCGGCTTCATCACGCAGGCTTGAGTTTACTATCTTTCTAAATGTGTTGTACAAAAATCATTAACAGAATATAGATGCTGAAGTGGTCTGCCTGTAAGCAAGTGTTTGTCTTATTTTCAGTAAGAAATGTGTAACTATGCTTGAAATGGGTTCGGAAAAGTGTCTTATTTCAAGATATTTAAAGGCAAAAATATGTCTGAATTGCTTGTAATGAGTAAAAAAATATATATCAATGCCAATGTTTGTGAAGTTTCTTGAAATTAGAATAATGTCTTGGACTTCTCAGGTGAGTTTGGCCAAATATTAAGTTTAAAAAGACAAAACAACTGCTTGGTTTCCATTTTCTTGCTGTGTACATGCCGCTCCCGTGAAAGTACTGTTGTTACATGAGGCAAGAATGGAGAAAGAAAAACACTTCCAATACTCTAAAACTGGTTTGCTTAGTTCCTCTGACAATAACACTGTTTATAAAAGAAGAAGTGATGCAATACGAACGTTAACATCCGTATCTCCTACTTAATCAAATTTAATGAATGTTGATTTTTCACAAGACAGCGAAGTACCTGCATTTCAACATTTTTGAGATGTTGCATTTGCAGAATTGGACTATCAAAGTCTCTATTTACACTTTTTACAGCACTTACAAATTAAAAAAAGTTGAAGTAAGAATGATTTATTATGTTTAAAACGTCAAAAATTCACCCCTTGGTGTGAATCTCCCCTCATGGGAGGAATAAAGTGCCTTATATTATCTTTCCTATAACATTTCTAACACTTCTGTATGAGTCAGTGACCAAACGAAGCCACATCCCTGCCTGGTTTTACATCATGATTATGAGTTTTTATCACCTGCAAATGACTGAAATCACATTTTCTATGACTCTTAATGGACTTTATGGGATAGAATTCACTGTAAAGTTTCAGTTCATCCGTCCTTCACTGTGACCTTTTAAACTGCAGACAGCGGGATGACTAAAAGAGTTACTCTTTTTCCTTTCGACAGTCTCACTTCCCCTGACCTCCTTCCTCTGCCTCCAGACTGAACACGGTTCCTCTTTTTTTTTTTTTTTTTTATCCAGGGCTTGAAGAGTGAATCAGAGCTGGAAAATATGAGTCCAAGTGTCTTCATGTCAACATCAATTCACACAACTGTTGTAAAGGTTCACAAATACAACACAGAAGCAAAATCTTCACTACACAAAAATATCAATCTCTGCATTTTATGCCACCTTATTATCATATTTTTGCACTTCAGTTTAAACAAGGCCGACTCTTTCTATGACAAAAAAGGCTTCTTGTTCTTTAAATACCTTATCTATTAAGATCCCAAATAACAAGCACAAAATTCTGTCGAAAATTATAGTATGTGTTATTTGTGGGTGTGTTGTGGCTGATCTACTATGATTGTAAGCAGCTGATTGCAGGTAAGTGGTGCAGACCACCTGATTTAAATGAGGATTTCTCATGTGGTACTTTCTGTCTCCATGGAGAGTTTCAGAGCAGAGTCTGTAAATGAAAAATGAAAGTTAAAGCTATGGAGTTGGAGGTGCAAAAAAGAAAAAAAAAAACAAAAAAACAGACAGAGTCAAGTTTTGTTCGTTTCAAAACATGCCACATTATAAGATCACTCAAGGTGTTTTTTTGTTTTAGCTTTATCAAACTTTAAAACGTCACTGGAGAAAGTACAAAGTAAGACACTGGCACTAACTGTGCCGATGCTCTGGAATGATCCAGATGCATGACAAAGCAGTGTTGCAAGGAGTTTTGCCATGAAAGATAGGGTAAATCTCCTTTATGTGACTGGCTCCAAATCAGGCATGGGATCATAACAGCAGCTCAAAAATGGCATTGTTGGATAAACGATATGTCTCTATTATTTTTATTTCTGGCAGTCATTGCACCTATGCTTCCTTCACACCACAATAACAGCAGCTGTTCGTGCATAATGCTGTGCCAGGTTGCACCTGCCTTTCAAACGTCCTAAATATAGACACAAAACCACTGCCTGCAATCAGTTTCAGGTTTGATTCATCACATTGCTGGTGCTGAATGTTCACACCTGCATCACATGTGCATCCCTTCCTCCCAGCATTCCCAGCACGTTCTGATAATCTGCAAATATTTTGCATATTCATTAAGGCAGACACGCCAAATGGATTACATGTGCTGTTTTGCTCATTTGACGGGCGCAATCCGCGGTGCACCAGGTTAGTGCATCAGCTTTGCTTATCAAGTTTGCACGTGGTTTTAAGCTTTCAAACCTTTATCAGATCAGGCCCAATGTTTTACAGTAATAACATTCATCTGAAAATGATCCTTTGTATTCAAAAGGCAAGGTGACAATAAGAAAACCTTTACATTATCTGAGATATACTGAGGACAATTTTTGTGTGGTTTGGACTAGATGTACTGGAGATCCAAAGATCTGTTGAGCTTTCCATAAAATAGAAAAATGAGACTTTTTTTTACCAACATAAAACATTAAAGGTGCCTTGAGCACTTTTTCATGGTGACTTGTGCTTGTCACCCATGTACACAAACTGTTTTGACCACTAAAAGTCTAATTTGTGTCACTTGTGGCAGCAGCTCAGACTTTAGCTACGTCCTCTGACGTCTGAGTCCGTCCTTTTGATCCACAGCTGTCGTCCAAAGAGCGATCGTTGGATTGCGTCGTCTGCCCGTCCACGTCGTCCGCCAGCGCCCTCTTATACACTCCCGCGAGACTCTGCCTGAAGCGCCCCCTCACGTCCAAGCCCATGCAGAAGTAAAGCAGCGGGTTCACACAGCTGTTGAAGTAGGCGATGCCCGACGCCACGGGGTGCCAGATCTTCACCACCAGGTTCTTACTGTTCACCATTTTCACCAGGAGGAGGCAGTGGTATGGCGCCCAGCACAGGAAGAAGGCAATCACTAGGGATGCTAAGATTCGTAAGGGGCGGGACTTCCCTGAGAGACGGGTACGACGGATGCCTAGTCCAGCCAGGACGTAGCAGATGAGTATGACCATAAAAGGCAACATGAAGCCACACAGGAAGCGGATGGAGTAAAGAGCCATTTTGGCAACACTGTCTGAGTCCTTTGTGTCCACAGAACATTTACTGAGATTGTTCTTCCCAAGGGAGATCTGGCGGTAGGCGAAATACGGCGTGCTGAAGATGACCGCAACAATCCAGACACACAACGCCACCAACCTGGCGACCCACAGGGTGCGGTGTTTCTTGGTAAAGACGGGTTTCCAGACGCAGAGGACTCGGTCCAAACTGATGACGGCCAACAGGAAAACTGAGCAGAACATGTTGGCGTATTTGAAGAAGCCGTTAAACTTGCAGAGGAAGATGCCAAAGGGCCAGTGGTCGAAGAAGAGCTTCTTTATGAGGGAGAAAACTCGGGTGAAGCAGAAGATCAGATCTGCTACTGCCAGGTTGACAAGCCACACGTTGGTGACCTTTGGCTGAAGAGGAGAGAGATGGAAAAAGAAGGTGATCAGGGTACCTGCAGAAGTCAAATTTAAGACTTTTTAAGACCTTTTAAATGCCACTTTGAATGAAATTTAAGACCAAAAACACATAAATATGTTCGATGGTTGGGGGGTCCTGCTGCGTTACAACCAAATCATAGCGTGCGTCACTTTATGAGACTCATTCAAGTTTACTTTTTGACTGTTTACTGAACATAAAGTTACTTACTGATTCATATCTGTATGTAAAAGTGCAAACAATGGCCCAAAGTCATGGACTGCCTAGTTAAGATGCAGATAAATTATATTAGCAGCTTGTAAGACAGTTTTCACTCTAAATATCCTTCTGAATGAGTCCCACAAAAAATAAAATCAATAAAACATGAAGAAATCCTGCCCTGAAAAATGTAAGACCTTTGAGTAATTTGTTTAAGACCAGAATATAACAATTTAATGAATTACAAAAGTCAGTGTCATTTGTCTTAAGGCATGAAAAAAAGTTTTCCATTTTTTTCTTTGAATATTTGTAACAGAACATTCAACATAAAACAGTGTGAACTTAAGCTAAATATGATTTTTTTGTTTGTTTGTTTGTTTGACTTGTTTTCTTTTCTTTCTTTTTTGGTTATTTCATGAATAATCTTTTTTTAATGCTTTGCGAAAGATTTTAACTCTCTTTTATCCATTTTAACACAGAATAATTGATAGTTTATAAGCTTTTTCACCCTCAAATGTTTGTCTATAACAATTTTAAATATATGTATATGTTTGGAAAAAAAAATATAATTTTTTTTTCAGGCCTTAAGAAGAATAAAAATGTCCTGACACAAGCTAATATGAATTTCCACCTCATGAACCATTGAATTTAGGAATAAATAAGTTTTAAATAGGTGTCCACTGTAGTGACCACTACGTACAACAGGGTTAAGACTTTTTAAGGTTGTGTAGAAACTCTGGTGATGATGGTCGAAAAGAGGAAGCAGAAAATGCCTGATAACCCAATAAAAGAAGCTCTCCAACAGACATGGACATTTTGAAAGGAAGGGGTAAAGGATGACAATGTAAACAAGTGTTTTGGCTCCAAAGAGGGCACTTTAGTCTGCATTCTGGCTCTAGGGAGAAAAATTTAGCACATGTTTTGGCACCTGAAAAGAGGGCACTTAAGCATTTTTTGGCAACTAAGAGGGTAAAGGGGCAGATAAGTGAGGTTCACCTATCATGAGGGCAGTTATCATGTGTTTTGGGTCCCAAGAAAGCAAATCAACACATATTTTGGCTCCCAAAAAGTGGGAAATTAATAATGTTTTGACAAGACAAAGAGGCAGATCAGTGAAATTCACCTACTAGAGAGCACATGAGCACATTCTGGCTCCTATAAAGGCACCGTAGCCCACCTTGGCTGATGTTGCGTTTAGAAACAATTGGTCCAAGAGACCCCCTGTTTACACACCACTGCTCCCAAACTCTTGCAATTAAGGGTCATTTTTTCTTTGCTGGCAGCTACTTGGGAGCAAGATAATGTCCCGAAAAGATAAGGAGGCTATTTTACCTTTGAAGTATTTGGTTATTTCTGTGTTTTATTCACACACTTTGAAACTCATGAACAGTTTCTATGAGTTTTTGAAGCTGAAAACATGAACAATAATGTGTTATAAAAACAAGTGGAAAAAATAAAGGGTGTGAATGAGGTTTCCTGTGGTTTTGAGGCAGCCTCAAGTCTATGTTTGGCGAAGTTTTTGTAACGCTTGTAACAGACGTATTATGTTAAACCCGGATATTGCTGCTTGAATAAGGTTAACACCATTGACTGTATATAGAATGGACAGCGTGCTTCCGCCTGTCACCGTTCTACGTTTTTGAAGCCAAAAAACCCCGTTTCTCTAGCCGCCATTGTGCAGCCAGAGTCTGCGCAGTAGAGAATTTCCGGTGGAGCCAAGTAAAAAAGAGAAATAAAAATATTTATTTCTTCTTCTTCAGAAGGTTTAGTCTCCTTTTGGCTCTTTCCCGAAGTTTCTTATATCCCTGATAAAAACTACTCATGAACAGCAGCTGTCAACTATCATAAAACCAAACTTATATCGCAGTTTTTAACGTCCAATAACTAATGAGAAACTAACTTCTCAGGGAAAAAAACACCTGGACACAATGCAGCCAGATGACATTGTCATACCACCTTAGAGTAAAGATGAGAGAAACGTTACTACGAGGTATTGTAATTTTTTAAAGTTTTCCCGGCTCATATCTGGAATACATGGGGAGGTGGGGCTTATGACCTATACTGCAGCCAGACACCAGGGGGCAGGGCTTATGACCTATACTGCAGCCAGACACCAGGGGGCGGGGCTTATGACCTATACTGCAGCCAGACACCAGGGGGCGAGGCATCTGCTGGAGGCTTCAGTTTGAGCCGAACGTCGTTACGTCCACTCATTATACAGTCTATGGTTAACACGCTAAACCTTAAAGCTCCATTTCGATTTTCAGCTTTCCTCTTATCTTAAGTTAAGAAAAATCAGGTTTTGAGGCCTTAATCTCCATCATGTTAACCGTGACCAAAGACGCCGATTATGCCAATCAAATATCACTGATATGTTTTTTCTTCTTATTGGATTTTGTGACTATAAACCACCTTGACTACTATAAATCACCTTGAGTTTGAACCCGGCCACCCAGATGACGATGGAGTTCCCTGTGATGCCGAGTACGACGGTCAGCGTGTAGAGCACGATGCTCACGTTGTCCATAATGGCGTCGATGTCGACCGTCGTCATCTGGTCGTTCTTTGATGTCTCCAGGTTGTGAAGAGAGACGTTGGGAGACATTGTGTGACTGCAAAAAAACACAAGAATAACTGGTATTATTACAACTTTTTGACTTCCTAAGAGTTTGAACTCAACTTTGTGAAGCAGTGTGTAGGCGTGAATAACATCAGCGCCTCATAAATGTGAATATAACTAGTTTTATAGTCAGCTCATTAGAGAAGCTGATTTCACTTTGACACTCTAGTTTTCTGTTTTCCTTCCTGTTTCCACCTCAGCTCTGACAGACACTGAAATTAGGCCACTGCTCAACCACCAGTTCTCTATTTGAGAAGCTTCATATATATTTGAGGACACACTTAGGATGTGGTTTATTTCCCCTTAATGCTAAAAACAAATGTGACTACAAACCCTCCACTGGCTGACGATTTGTCAAGGTGAAAAAGTAGAGGGACAGGATTTGGAAAAACTTTTCTGATCACGAGTTTTTGTCCTCACATGATGCTACATAAAAGGTAGATGACGACTTTGGGAATAAACAGAATGTACAAGTCAGATTTACCAAACTGAGTCACTGTGCATCAGAGTCTAACTGTTGATAACCGGTTTACCGCATGTTATTTTCAAGTTTTCAATATAGCAAAAAAAAAAAAAAAAACTCTCAAGATTTTAACAACTATTTGCTGGCAGCTGTAAGTAAGTTGCAGGTAAATGCCACTTTTTCTCTCGTAGCACAATATGGATCTGCTCCAATATGTCATTGTTGCTCTTCTGAATGGACAGCATCAATACTTGAGTCTGCTCCAATATTTGATTTTGCTTATCTAAACTAATCCATGAACACTTCAGGTAAGCATCATAAAGCCACGATTAACTAATACCTACAGGCAGTTACTCACTGGCAGTAGTTATGTACTGAGGTTTCTATGGTGACTATGGATACATTTGCATATAATTAACAATTTTATCATCGTAATTATCTGAATTAATCATGTGATTTAATGGAATGAGTTAAAATGTGGCTGCCTCCTCCATCTGTAGGTGAGTAAGTGTAGCTAGTTAGCTGGACTTATGTGCTGCTGGTTGGTTTTGCTCATCTGAATTACCTGTACCAACACTATGCTACTTGTATAATGGACTGTGCTGCAGAGAAACTTTTCCTTTAGCTGGCAGCTGCAGGTTCATTCAAGTTAGGGTACTTTAAACACTAGATTTAAAATGCACAGTTTTCCTTTGGTTAATTAACAAAAATGTGAGTCAACTTCTATCAAGTATTAACAGTTTATGAGGTGCTGGTGTTTTGGAGATAAGAGTGACCGTGCTAACTGTGGACTCTCAGCCAAACGTGTCAGTAATGGTTGGCTGAGAGTCCACAGTTAAGAAGGTCACTATTTACACGAAAACACCAGTATGATATATCCCGAGAAAACATTTGTAAAATCTTGCAAAAGACCTTGGGGTTATCTTTTTTTCCCCCCTCTATGTCCCTTTAGGGGCCAAGTACCGATCTGGTTTTGTTATGTTGAATTCTTTAATACAGCTGATATTTTCCAGAAATTCAGTTTTTTAATATTTGTTTGTTGTTTGTTAAAAAAAAGAAACATAAATTACTTTTTTTCTGCCTTGCACATGGGCTGAAGCAGAGTAAAGAAATATTTCAAAGGGGGGAAATGTAGGTATGACAGAAAATAATGGAGGAAACGTAAACTAAGAATCCTCTCAGAAATCCAGGTAAAAATAAAAAATTAAGACAATGTAACACTTCCTTTCTCAGTTGTGTGAAACCTAAAAGTTGAGAGAAAGTTGTGTAACCTGTGTCTTACATACAAAACTTACAAAACTCTACTCATGGAAAAAAGGAACCTGTATCTAAAAAAACGTTTAGTCACTTTATTTCAGCTGATTATAAATCCTTTTTAAATATATATATATAGATTATAATAATTCTTTGTAGTCTGAAATAAACCCAAAAGTACTTCCAAATCACCAAAAAAGTCACCAAACTTTGCCTTCATGCTTCGTGCTCCGTAGTTTCTATTGATCTTCTATTGTATTCTGTTCTACATGCAATATTCTATTCTATTCTAAGGCATCAAAACATGATGATATCGTGGAACTCTTTGTAACATCGATTTCATGATTCAGCTCGTTTACACTTTCAATGAGAAACAAGTGGAAAAGATTCTGATGAAATGATTCTCTGTAAATCAACACGTGCAAACTCAAGCTTGTAACTGAATGATTTCATGGGACTGACCCACTGTTTTCTGTGTCAAATGGGTAATCTTTTTATCTGAAGCAGATGTTTAAAATCTGCAAACATCACTGTGCGAAGGTGCAGTGAGAGGAAGTAGATACCACGAAAGGAAAACATTAACGAGCCCAGCACTGTGAATCAGACACCGCAACACGGTTCAAACTCAAACAGATACTTAGTCAAAAAGACCCCAAACCACAAACAATGATGAGAGGGGGGTCGTTTAAGGCTTTATAGTTTAAACCCTACGGTGGGAACTCATCTGTTTGAAGCCTCAATTTAATAAAAACGCGAGATGAAAACAGCGAGCAGCTCTGCCGCAGACACATAATGACTTTACAAGTTACTCAAGTCGGTTTATTATCGTCTAATCACTCTTGTCCAAACACAGCTGCTGCTTTTGTGGTTGAAATGATAGAGAGATTAACTTGAGCTTCATAAAGCAAAAAAAAAAAAAAAAAAAAGAAGCAGAGCCAGTAACATTTTTAGGCCTCACTGTTAAAAAACAATAACAATTGTTGCTGATTTGAGGCCAAAAGAGGAAAAAATGTTTGTGATTGTATGTTGAAATTGTAGAACTTTGAAAACACTTTTGCCAACTTTCAATTCCCTTTATCTCCAACAAATTTCTGTACAAAACATCCTCAGTATCACCTGGTGTTCCACTGGGGTTACGTTTCAGGTACTTTTTCCTTTTTATTGGTTCAAATGTTTTGTTTGAAGAGTTAAACCTGAGTCAAATTCCTTGTATTTTCCTTTACTTGGTGGAAAATGGTTGTTCTGATTCAGATTCTGATGATCTATATACATTGGTTCCTTGACTTATGAGTGTCCCAACTAATATATGTTTAAGTTACAAGCCATCTCTCTGACAGTTTTTGCTCTAAGTTGAGAGCCAAAGTTTGGGATCCAAGCCATCACTGACGACGTGACGCCACAGTAAACACCATATCTGCCCATTGCCCTGTCAGTGTTGTACAGTTATTTTGCAAACTTTCACACTTGGCTTAAAACAAACACCCAGAAAAAGTTGCAACTGGGCGTGCACTATTTAAAAGTTCTTGTCTGATTCATTTTGAGCCCTTGTAAGGGAGGATGAAACAGAGCTCATTGTACAGGTTTTAATAGAAAAACACCTGCAGATTAAAGTGAGGCAAGCGTGGTGAAAAGGGCAGAAATCAGCCATTAACGCTCAATTATTCAGCTCAACTCTTCTCCTCCACCACTGTCAGTATTTTCAAAGAAGGTAAATGCAGGACATTACCCTTTATTATATTCTGTTTTTATACAATATTCATAAGTGATAACTACATTTTTATACTTTGAAAACATGTTAGAACATAAAATGTGGTGTTTGTTTAGAGCCTGGAACAGATTAATGGCATTTCAATTCATTTCAATGGGTAAAATTGATTGAAAAATGAGTAATTAAACCTGTAAGTCAAGGCACTGCTGTAAAGCGCTTTGACTTACACCCAAATAACAAATAACTGCATTCTCAGACGCACCTAAAACTATAGAAACTCAAAAAGACTCTTTTCATGTTACTTTACGTGAAATGGCTGTAAACTACACAAGACTTGCTAATGATGGTTCATATGTTGGCATCCTGTCGTAGAAATATTACCTTTATTTCTCTTTACTGGCATTAAAAGACAAGAATAAAGTGGTGGAGAGTACTTTTCATGCATAGAGAAAACTTTTTTCAACATTTTTAAACCATCAGACCAAAAACGTACAGCTACTTAGCTAGCTGCCAGAGACTCAGCATTACAAACACTGGTGACCAAGACCGTTACTTTTGGGATGCATCAACTCAATAATTCTGTTTATTTTAAACTAATTAGTGTTTTTAGTTGCTGCATTTTGGTAACTTTCTCTAACCTGTTTGTATGTATCTCTAAATGTGTTTTTATTGATCTTTTAACAGACTAGAAACTCTGTTTTATATGAATCATGAAGATAAATTATCAAGGATATGATGGAATGAGGAAAAGTTTGGCAAACAAATGTCAGTATTTAAACAATCCTCCAGACACCCAGAAGTGTCGAAGTGTTTTCTTACAGTAAAAACTCATGACTGAGGTTTTGTGGTTCTTTGTAGAGAAACGTCAGTTTAGTAAAAGTAAGAAAAGTTTTCTCAGAAATACAAAATGAGAAATTTTTCAACCTATAGAGACGGGTTGGGTTATGACTTATAAATCACCAAGGAAGGTATAGATCGACTATGGTCAGTGACAAACCATAAACTTTTCTTTGACAGAGGGTGATATGAGTCAGGGAAAGTTTGTTCACAGCTTTGTAATCACTATTATCTCTCCACAGATTAGATTAGATTAGAGGAAACATTTTAGGCAAAAGCTCAAACATCTTTCCACTTCCTTAGGTTTGGAGATGATCCATGTACTTTTCCATATATCGAAACAATTTTTTTTTTCTTTTTTTTTTTACATTACTAATTTATTAATAACAAAACTTCTCAGCTGCAGTCTCGGTGTCTTACCTGCAGAAATTTCAGAGCCCTGAGGTCGTCTGCTTCAGTCTCAGCGGTCAGATGAAGAAGTGAGGACTCATCCTAATAAACTGTGTTTTTGTGTGTGTGTGTGTGTGTGCTTGCATACATGTGTCACTGCTACTTTAAGTGGTTTCTCTGCCTCTCTCTCTCTCTCTCTCTCTCTCTCGAACACACACACACACAGACCCTTCCTCTTTGTCTTTCTCTATTTTTAATATGTGTGTGTGTATGTGAGTGTTTGGCCACATCTTCCTGTCCCTGCTTCTCTTTTTCTCACAGCGACACATATTGCCTTTCTTTCTTCTATTTGACCCCTACAAGCACACACACACTCACACACACATGCATGAACACACACACACACACACAGTGACTGACAATCTTGTGCCAGAAGACAGACCCTCTCTCTCCTCTCTCACTCCGTCCATAGAGGGTCAAAAACCTCTTGTCTTATTAGGACAAAATAATCTTCATATTCCATGAGGGGAAATACTCCATAAAGGTTCAGGCATCACTGGACTTGTCCTCACGTTTGTTACTAAGAATGAATTCTTTCTGTTTTGCAGTTATTCCTGGTTTTCCTTGGAACACTTAAACCTCTTTTTATGGCACAACACGTCATAAACTCTCAACCTTTTATGGTTAATATCCTCCTCTGCTCAGAGGCACTAATGAGTAGAAATTCCACAAAAGATAAAAAAGAGGGGAAGAAAATAACAAGGCTGTTAGGCAGTGGCATGCACAGACATTTTTAAGGGTAAGGGCACAAGAAACAAAAGGCACATTTTGACTCCCAGTAGAGCACTGTAGCACACACTTTGGCTGCAAAGAGGGCAGTTGAAAATGTTTTCAGTTGCCACTGACAGATTATTGTGGTACACAAACTAGGAAGGCACTTTGGCACATGTTGTGGTTCCTGAAATGACAGTTTTGGCTCAGAAAAGGAAGGGTCCCTGGAAGGCAGTTTATCATGTTTTAACCTGGAGAAGCGACAGATCAATGTAATTTGCCAACCAGGACGTCACGTAACCCTCAAGCGACCGTGTGGGGTCATTTACAACCCCAGCCATATGATTAAATGTGCCATCTCTTTATTCATACATGTCATATGTGACCCCACTTGGTCATTTCAGTCAGTAAAATAGCTTGGTCGCTTGAGGGTTAAGGATGTTTTGGCTCCCACTGAGCCACATTAATGCAAATTGGCACCAAAGAGGGGACTTAAGTAAAAGTTTGGCTCCTGAGCGAGCTCTTTAGTGTATTTGGGCTCTGAAGAAGGCATGTTTTGGTGTCCAAAAAGGTGCTTTAGCCTGCATTTTGGCTCCAAAGAAGACATTTGACAGCAAACCTGGCTCCAAGGAAAGCACTTAACTAAATATTTTTGCTCCAGAAAAGACACTTTGGCAGGTTTTGGCTCTGAAGAGAAGAGCAGTGAAGCAGGTGTTTTAGCCCCCAACGAGGCAAGTTGATGCAAGTTTGGCACCAAGGAGGGAGCTTTAGTAAGAGTTTGGCTCCTGATGAGTCTTTATAGCTTATTTTGTCCCCCCAAGAGAGCACTCTAGCACATGGAGGCACTTCAGCATGTTCTAGTGCCCAGAAGAAGAATCAGAATCAGAATGGCCTGAAATGTCATTATTCAGAGTTTACAACAAGATTGGTGAGCTAAGAAAAAAAAGGCTGTTAGAAGACTTTTAATGTACAAGATATACAATACAATCCTAACAGACACTGCAATTGTCGCTCTATTTACAATATGAGGTGAAGGATAAAGGTTAAAAATAAATCCTAAGGTTCAAATACCCAAGAAAAGTTAAGTTTTTCTTCATCTGTGACTATTTAGACTCTAAAAAACTTTCTTTTCCACCCCTAGCTACTGAAATATTTCATAATATCCAGTCACTTCCTTCTTGTCTTGTCCCCAGTTGATTGGGTCACTCGTTACAGAGCTCACGACCTCCTGATGCAGCAAAAGGTCAGGTCAGAAATCCCACACAGAGGGAAGTCGTTAAAGAACAACATCTGCATTTCATCCTGATCGTCATTTGTTTCTCAAACTCCTCAGAAAAACACATAAAGTGGTGTCATTCACAGAGGCTCGGTTACCATGGCGCCAGAGCTTGGTGGGTAAAAAAAAACGAATATGACGCCCAGAGCAAAAAATTAACAGCCCAGATTGATTCAAACACAGCTCACCTTTGCTGTCCTAATAAATGCGGAGAAATGTATCATGACAGGTGGTGTTACAGTTCTGAATGATGCTCTGATGTTTTTGTCCGGACTGCAGGACAGGATGTTTGTGTCTTAAATTCGAGCCACATTCTCACAATGAGTTCATGAGAATGTCTTATTCTAAGATAGTACAGGCTAGAATGACACCTTGATTACTTGTTTAAGAGTAAAAAAAATCGATATGTTGAGTTTCTTGTCTAAAAGTGTTGTCCTTTTTTCAAGAAACTTGATAAGAGCATCTTTTCTTATCGCATTGGAAGATATTTTCTACTCTTTTTAAGCAATTCAGGCACAATTTTATCCTTTAACACCCTGAAAAAAGCTTTTTTTGCAATTGAATGTGGCTCAACTTGGAACTAATGAGGCTACTTTTTCTTGTGAAAGAGACATTAGCACTTGCTTAGATTTCAGTTTTTGCTGTTTTCACCAAAACAACAGAAGGAGAATGCGTCCGACTCCTTTCAGCTGACTGATGAATCCTTTTTGTTTCCATCTAAACAAGGAAATATTTGCTTATTTATAATGAAAATACAGATTCAAAATACAGGAAAACACACAATGATATTCAAAATTTGAAATAAAGAGCAGAAACTTTTGGAAAATGTGCACACTGGACATTTAAAGAGAGCACATTCATGAAAAAAAACAAAAAACATGAACACTCGAATGCATGAAATATAAAAGCCTGTGACAAGATCTTTTTGTTACATGTTTTTATTCTTCTTAGGGCAAAAAAATGATGTGCTTTTTCAAATTTTCTGAAAAGAAATATGAAACTACAGAACCCCCATAGGGTCATGGTGAGATTTTATTTCATATTTTTTGCGAGGAGACAGAAAAGTATAATGAGTGAGCACAATTGTTGCCTTCCTAAAAGTCTTCCAAAATATTAAAAAAAATAAAAAAACTCCCACCATGACTCTTATGGGTTGCTATATGAAACAGTATGAACTTAATGTAAAATTTAATTCGATAGTTTTTGGTTCTTCCATTAATGATTATTTCTTTTTATCCTTTGCAAAACATTTCAAAACCTTGTCACACATAAAAACTTTGTGTATTTCATAGTCGATAAATTTGTTTTACCCTCTGTAACTTAATGGGAAAAAAAATCACATATGGATTTTATTATTATCTTTTTTTTTTTTCTTATGCCCTTAAAAGAAAAAAAAATATCTTGAGACAGGCTGATATTTAGGAGGAAATGACTTTTAACCCCCTGTCTGCTGAAGTGAACACAATGCGCCGCAGGGTCAATGCATTTTTGAGGAAGTGGTCATTTATTGCTATTGAATATGAACCACAGCTCGATCCACAAAAAGGGAGAGAGAGAGAGCAGTGTAGAAGAGCAAACACCAGATGTATAAAACTTCAAAAGAGAGTTCAGATATGTGGTCTGGGGTTTGTGAGAAAAACATTTGCATGTCACAAAACATGCAGGGAAACACTCCAGATACAATAACTGACCAAAAGAAAGGGAATATGTTTATAAATCCTCTTCTGGCGCGCTCTGGTGGCCCAAACATACACTTATAAATGTGTGTGTTTCAAAGTGTGTGTCCTTAGTTTACATCAGATTCTCCTGCGTTTGCTGCCCCCTGGTGGCTCAACATCACACACCGTGTATTGAACTCATCTTTTATGTTTCTTTATAACAGCCATTTAACACACACTGGTATCTGTAACCCCCCACCCAGATACAACAATCAAGACAAACCAATTCCCATGTTTGATTTTGAACGTTAATGTTTCTGAACCTGAAAAAGAACAAGTCAACATTTTTGTCTTCCCATTTTTATGTAAGGAGTTTTTTGGAGTCTTTATAAACTTTATCATCAGGCAGAAATACAGCATGTTCAGTTCACAAGTCAAAAAAAATCTGCCAGTAGAGTTAGAAAAATGTGCTCATCAAGTTCCTTTAAATGCAAATAACATCTTAATACAAGACACTTTTTTTCTTTCTCCAATTTTTAAAATTGTTACAAGCAACTCTGACATCATTGTTGTCTCTTAAAAACTTGAAAGAAGACATTTATTTTTGGACTGGACAGTTGAATGTGGCTCATTTTAAGAATAAAAAGGCCATTTTTACTTAAAATAAGACATAAACGATTGCTCAAATTTCAGTTTTTGCAGGGCAAAATCTGAACAAGTTCACAGACAAACGGTGATTGAACTCGTTCAGGTACAAACACGACAGTTCAGATTAAAGAAACTTTGCTGATTCAACAAATTCTGGAAAAATAATGAAGCAGAAAACTACTTTAACAACCCTGCCTGAAATTTTGTAGCTTAATATCAGTCTGAATTTTCCCAAAATGACTTGGCGACCTCACGGAAACCATCTCGTGACCCCACAAGGTTGGGAAACACTGCTTTATAGGACAGTTGTTAGATTTGCTTAAAAAACAAATTAAGAAAGTGTCCTTTAAAGCATCTGTATAATATTTTTCATAGTTTTCTGTCAGCTTCAAGCTCACACACAAACACAAACACAGAGGGGAGTTTCCAAAGCCGTGTTGCAGAATTACATAGTTTCACCTTTTTCTTAATTACCCCACGTTCCTGTCTGCTCGGTTCCTCCTTTTTTAATTCTTTTCCTCTTTTACCGAGCAAACGCGTGAGCAAATATGAAGAAGTCTGCACAGGATCAGCTGCTCTTCATCGCTCAGCAGGTTTGGATTCTCATGCTTTTTAATATGTGTATTTTTGTGTCATGATATTTGAAAGATCTATTTTCACTTAAATAGTTTCTGTGTCTATTAACTTGACTTCACCTTGAAATCAAATGTTTTTAATGTGCGTTCTCTAAAAGAATAGATAAGGAACCTGTCTTGAGTTTTACTTTCTCTTTATGGTTTTGGTGTTTTCCTGAATTTGAGTGTGAAGATAACACTTCTTTGAGAACGAGTTTGCTGTCATTTTTGTCTGTTTTGATTCTTCTTCATCATTTCCTGAGTGGATAATTTTTGATTTTATGATTCAGATTTGGCTCATATTTTTCTTTTCTTTATCTTGCATGAAAAATAAAAGATGCAAGTTGGATTTAAAGCCCTCTTATCATCGAACATGGGTGTTGGCCTGATTGTGTTTCTGCTTCCTCTGATGCAAGGTCAGTTGTTCCTCTACTGAAGGTGAAATACATTCATGTTTCTTTTTTCCATTAATGCTTCCCTCTTTGTTTAAAATAATGAACTAGTGATTTGAAGCTGATGTTGTTCCCCTCCAGGTGTCTGCTGTGAACCCTGGGTTGTAACACTTCCTGACAGACTTGAAGGCATCACTGAGTCCTGCATCACTGTCCCGTGTAGTTTCATCGTTCCTGAAAGTGAAGAGAAAAAGATCCAGAACTGCTCTGATGGAGTGTTTTGGCTGAAAGGAAGTATGACAGGTCCTCGAGTCTTCATGGGACCAAATCCCTTTCTAAACAAGATACAAGTAGGTTCTCTATTTCTTTTTTCATCCATCTGAGGACAAGAAAGTACTGATCTATACAAGTTAAAGCTGCTGTTTGACATTTCTGTCTTATTCAAAATCAGCTATGTTGCTTGTTTCTTTCAGGGCTACATCAACGGGGACTTAAGACAGAAAAACTGCACCACCGTGTTCCAAGTCTTCCCTAAGAACTACAGCGACGTGTATTACTTCAGACTGGAATGTCCGGTTGAGGTTAAGTACACTTTCATGAGAGGGGTCATCATCAACACTCAGTCAGGTATGAACCACGCATTCATGGTGCCCAGAGGATGAATCATAATGATGTTTCCAGCCCCCTGATGATTTCTTTTTGTGGCTTTGAATTGATTTTCAGTGAAATATTTCAACAACTCTTGGACAATTGCTGCTGAATCAAATCATGCTCATTCATGCTCCCTAGAGGATAAATTGCAAGAGCTGTGTTGATCCCTTTACCCCAACATTTGCATCTTGTGTTGTGTGATTAAATGTCAACTGATTATGGAAAAAAGGGGTATATCTGCACTCCTCAGACAATGATTGATAACTCTGGTAATGACGTCAAACCATACGTTTTTTCAAAGTAGTGTTCAGACTTTACGCTAAGACCTCCAGAAAAAAAGTCACCCCATCAAACGTCTGCTTTACAAACACTTCATTTATGGCTCATTACAGTGGCGTGTGCAGAGGCGGGGTGGTGCACCTCATCTCGGCCCAATTCATAGCTTTCAGTCACGTGACTCGCCCGAGTACCACTTAACAGTACCACTTAAATCACAGACTTGAAAAAAAAAAACAGACTTATATGTGAAACAGCATCAATAATGTTTACTTCTTGGTTTGATGCAGCTCCATAACTTTTGCTGCTGTGTTACCAGTAAGTCTCAGTTTCACTGTTAACACAAAGTCTCCTCGAAGCTTCCCTCTGGATCATTTAGTTAGTCCAAAGGCCCAAAAAGAAACAACTCTTTTCAACATCGGGAAGCTTTTGGCAGCTAAAGAGTAAAATGTCAGATTCTTTTATGAAAATAAGAGTGAAGATCAACCTTTTACATGTCTCGTACAGATTTGTTGTGATTCTAACTGTACTCTCTCATTGTTTCCATCCTCTGGGACAGACCCGTCCCCCCCACAGATGTCCCCTGTGGGGGAGGTGTTAGAGGGGAAACAGGTGACTGTGCGGTGCTCAGCCCCGGCGTTCTGCTCCATCCTGCCGCCCTCCTTCACCTGGCTGCCCACAGACATCATCAGGCAGGAGACGTCACAGCTGCAGAAGGTGAAGTGAAGAAATCACAGAGTTAAAACAAAAAAAAAAATCCGGAAGCTTCTGTTTTCTTCTTCCTGTTTCTGTGACAAAGCTGTTTGCTTTTATTTTGAAAAGCAGGAGCCTGATGGACAGGTGGTCATGACATCCACGGTGACCTTCGTCCCCTCGGCCTCCCATCACAACCGGAGCATCAGCTGCTGCGTTTCCTACCCTCTGACAAGAGGGGGCAGCACCACGCTTTCTGCAACCACTCGGAGACTCAACGTCCTGTGTGAGTCACTCAGTGTATGTGCGTGTGTGTGTGTGTGTGTGTGTGTGTGTGTGGAGGGAACCTTTGTGACTCGTGTGCTGCAATGAAGACGTCCACTTCTACTTGACTTAATTACTTTAATCATGATGCACATTAGACCCAGTTCTCCACAGTAAAACAACAAAAAGCATTAAACTAAACTAGTAGAAATGGTATAAAAATAATACTAAAGGTTAACAAATATATGTACAGCAATATGATAAAACAGTCATTAAATGTAGTAGTGATCAAACACTGAGGCAAAAAAAAGGGTTAAAACAATATCATACAAAGAGATGGGAAAAAAGGCAGATGGTAAGAAGAAAATAAGATCACAAGGAGACAACATCACATAAAAGCATATAGAAGTGTACATTAAGAAGGGATTTAAAAGATTAAACTGAATCTACGAGCCTTATAATCCCTGGGAAGGTCGTTCCAAAGTCAAGAGGCTTTAAAATTTATCAGTGAAATATTTAAATCAATTCTAAAACTAACTGGGAGCTGACGGGAGGTTAAAATGGTAGTTTCAAGGTCTGTCCAATGAAAACAGCCTTAATTTTTGAATGGTGTGAATATAGAAGAAGCATCATTGTACAATGTTATTGATGTGACTTAAAGCTGTGATTTGAGTCAAATGGCACTTTCAGATTTCTGGCTGTAGGTTCGATGTTAAGAAATCTGTTTTGGAGTTATTTAACTGGAGAAAATTTGGGCCATTTAGCATTTGTTATCATTACGACAGTTTTTTGACAGCAGCTGAGCTCAGAGGGTCCTTGATTTTAATTCGTGTACCAAATAAATAATCAGGTTGGGACAAACAGCAACACAGCAGATTAAACGTCATTTCCTTTGTCCTGAATTGCACTCAGGTATTAGTGAATAATGGCTTTATTACCCCCCATTGTAAACCACACTGACACTGATTTATGATCCATGTCACTGATGAGTGTGTCACACACAGCCGGGCGACTTCAGAGGCACATCCGACTTGTTTCAACTCGTCTGTCTGAAGGTTTTTTCTCTGCACAGGTGAAAGCGTTTAATGGATTAGAGAGTGTTTGAACATGTTTAAACTTGGTGCAGGAGGAAGCGAAGAAGCTTCTCCAGTTTTGTGTTTGAGTGCACGTACAATGTAACCTTTGGAAAAAACAAAAAGCGCTCCACAACAGGCTGCACGTAGATCATGAAGAGGTGGAACGTGCTGTGAGGGGAGTGCACATCTCAGAGGACCTGAGCTGGAGCCTGAATACAACACACATCATAGAGGAAGTCTCTTTTTCCCAGTTCCTCTTCTTTGTGATTGGTATGTGACTCTTTCTTTCAAAGACTGGAGCTTTAAACAACAACAGGGTCATGCGTTCTTAACTACTACTGTCTCACAGTAAGTGACGACTCTTTCGACCAATCAACAGGCTGCAGTGGGTTGCTGTGGTATGTCTGACACCCCAACAGAAAGATACCAAAAAGGAGGACGGTTTGTCCTTGTTTCAGTCAAAGGAAGCACCAAAAAATACTGTTGTGTGATACTGCAAAACTTGGTATTGATTCGATACTAAGTAAATTTGGAGCCAATATTACTGATATCAATACTGTTTACATCGAAAAACAGCTTCTCCAAATTAATCAAGACTGATAGTTATTTTCTGAATTTAGTGTTTCTATTCAGAATCAGAATCACCTTTATTGCCAAGTATCTTCAAGAAGCACACAAGGAATTTGACTTCGGTTTTAACTGTGCTCTCTTTGTGCAAAAACAAGTAAGAATAAACATTAAACATTAAATATCAAATATACATATACATATACATACACACATATACATAAACATTAACAAACTACAAATTAGACAGAAAAACAAAATATTTAAACTTTTAAGTTAAATAGAGCAATGAAAATGTACAACAGAGAGAATGTGCATGAGCCTGAGACTTGACAGTGGGATGACATTGTTTTTTTTTTGTTTTTTTTTAACTGTTCATCAGTGTGACGGCCTGTGTGGAGAAATTCATTCATGAAAGTAAATAATTTGTCAATCAGAAAGTATTTATCTGTATTAACCATCACAGAGACATACAAAATATTTAGGAAATCAGCAATGCGCTTATAATTAAAGACAGTGGTGGCAACAACTTACACTGGGTGGTCCAATAAATCTTTCTAACGCCATGGAATACATATCTATACTTTTATGTAGTTAACAAGATGTTTGTTATGAACCGTATTCTGGTGTTGTCACAGAATCGTATTCATTTTTTGAAAACATCCCAGTTAGCATTGTTTGGTATTCAGCTGTGATTCACTAAAGAAGGTTACTTTGCACATCTATTTTTCTGGACAGGTGTGTTACCGAGAAGGTGTCCAACAATAGTATCAAAGGTTAACTCCCACACACTGTCTAACTTGCAAAAAACAAGTGTCTATTAGCGACATTTTGGTGCAAGATCTTTATCAGTCAGACAAACGACACGACACTATGATGCTCCTCTCTGCCATCATGGAACAGGCAGCGCGTAAGTGAGAGGAGCACAAATACAGAAAAGAAAGTGAAACTAAAGTATCGATCTCATCACACAAGTATTGATTGTTATTGATACCAACACTGGCATCTATATTCTTGATCGATCCGCCCACCACTACCTTAAAATGTGTGCTGTACCAAAACGAACCAAACTTGGTTGGAACGGAGCTTTTAAGTCCCTCTCTAAGGATCTTTTTGCTTCCCCTTTGTGGCAGCAAGCGCAATCACAAACATAAGGTTCAAGGTAACTTTATTTGTACCTGTAAGTAGATTTGTTTTGCAGCAATATGATGATTTGACATTTGACGTTGACATTTATTCACAGAACAAAACAATCAGTACACAAAACCCTCAGAATTGATGCACTACTAAAACATTAAAACACTAAAAAGTACTCTAAGTTCCACCCACCATAAGAAAATACCTCTACAGTAGTAAATAAAAACAAATAAAAGCTACCGGAAGAACTAAAAACTACAAGTAAGACCAGGATAAAAACAAGAGCTAAAAGAAAATCACCATAAGACCAGCTAAATACATAGTGCCGATAAAAAAATGAAAAAAACTGATGACAACTTGTTTATCTCAGCAATAGCAGCAGGAAAAAATCTGTTTCTGTGTCTGTTTCTGGTTAAACTAGTTTTAAATGTACAGATGTGTGTCAAACATTTGATAAATTTGTCCATGTCGGGGGTTATTTTTGGATTTCCTTCTGCAGCGCCAAATATGGTCCTGAGTTACTTTTTTATTTTTTCAGCCGCTCCATCAAAGTCATGACCCCTGAGGTCAATGTCAGCAGTGTTTAAAGTCTTATTACTGCTGCATCAGGGGCGTAATCCAACATAAATGTCATGAAAATTATGGTATATCCTTTTCTGTTTCCTCTCAGACGCTCCTCGAGGAACCGCAGCGGCGCTCAGCGTGTCCGGTCCTGTTTCTGAAGGCAGAACTGTGACTCTCTCATGTTCCAGTGATGCAAACCCACCTGTGAGCCATTACACCTGGTACAGGTCCAACTCAGGACAGGTAACAGGGTTTTAGAAGTGTTTAAGAACCAAACATCAGCAGTTTGTGTTAAGATTATTGTCTCTTTGTTCTGTGAGGTTTGTACAGAAGCACATTAATGCACATTCCACTGAAAAAGAGAAAGTCCTACCTCTCGTTTGGAGACTGTTTTTCAAATTAAAACAGCCCTGGATTTAGCAGCAGTCAGCCTTATTTAAGTGTTTTACAGCCCATGTGTCATCTCTCCTAATAGCTGAGTAAGAGAGCTGAGGGAATAGTGCTGATTCTTCAGGTCAGTCTTAACGACACTGGACTGTACGTGTGTGAAGCTCGGACAACAATGGGCTCTGATTGGTCCTCACCTGTGTCTCTGGAGGTCACCACCCCAGGTGAGCGTCGTCTCAGAACACCTTTATGAATCATCTGTGTGTGTTTAAAGCTCTGCAGTGAGGCTCTGGGGTTTTACTCCGCTCTGGAAACGTTCTGCAGGTCTGGACTTATGATTCAGAAACGGATCAATGATGAATCAGCAAACTGCGACAGCATTGGCAAGTCAGATTTTAAAGGCTTGATCATGATTCACCAGCTGCTGATGCAGGAAAAATACAACAGAATGTAAACAAGGGAAAGTTTTCAGCAGCAGTTACGGTGCTGTCCAGTATTTCAGTGTTAGATATGTACACAATGTCATATTTTATATTTATATTTTATTATCTTTTATTTATTTAACCAGGAAAGTCCCATTGAGATTAAGAACCTCTTTTTCAAGGGACCCCTGGCCAAGAGGCAGCAAAAACTTACAGTAAAACATAATTTAATATGACATACATATTAGATAAAACATTTACAGGTTAAGGAGGCTGTCTCAAGTGCTCTCAGTCTGGATTTAAAGTCATTCAATGACATGAGTTCTGTTATTTTCCAGTCCTGTTGCAACTGGTTCCATGTGGAAAGGGCAGAGAAGACAAAAGGCCTTTTTCCCCAGCTCAGTGCAGACAAATGTTTATGTCTCATTTATTGCACATATAAAAGCAACACGAACGAAAAACAGAGCAAAGCAACAAACAGTTGCCACAAAGATGTGCAGGAGGGACCAAAGAAACCCTTCAGGGCTTGTCGAGTGTCCCTCCTTAAGTCCCGAGCAAAAAACACAATATATTGACACACATTTAGATACACATACATTCATTCATAAACATATATACACAAATGTTTCTGTATAAACATATACATCCAGTATATACTGTTCAGACAGATACTTTACAGTTAAAGAAAGGGGAAAAAACAGAAAAAAATCATTACAGTGTTAGCAAAGGAAAGATGTGGGGGGGGGGGAAAGAATGAAATAAGAGAAGGATTAGGATGTTGTACTGTTTACTTGGTCCAATAAGAACTGTATGGTTAATTTTTTGAATGACTTTAAATTGGTGCTGGTCCTGACGTGAATTGGTAAATTATTCCAACAATGGGGGGCCTCTAAATTTTGTTGAGAACTGAGAGAATGTTCTCCCGAAAAAAGCTGGATGGAGATTATTCACAGTTTTAGTTATTATCACACCAATAAAGCTTTATTTTGTTTTTATAATTTCTTGTGTCCTGATGCTGTTTTCAGGAAGTGGCTATCACACTCTGGTCATTCCCTATATTTTATGTGGATTGCTGTTTGTCCTCTTGACCCTGATTGTTGCCGTGGGTGTGAACAAATATCAGAGGTAAGCTCAAACACCTGTTGGATTTATGTCTAAGAAAGTTTGGAAAACATGGTGTCATTAAAGGATTAAGAGCATCTGGGGACATGTCTTTACTTTATAGCACTACGCTGCTGTGATTATTGAGCCTTCAGGTGCACTGCATGAAAAACAGACATGACTCTGTAGTGGAAATCACTGCATGGGCTTAAAATAACTATCATAATACCTATGAGATCACAGATTTGTATTTATTGGTTTATTTGGATTCCTGTTAGTCACTACCTAAGTCACAGCTACACTTCTTAGAATCTTTTCTTTCAATAACTTCATTTTTGAGTATTTTTATATTTGTGTTTGTATAATTGAACCCTGTCCTCTAAAAGCTTTTCGATTTCACACTCTTCCTCTTTGTTTCTCTCCTCAGTCTTTCCAAAAGGTTGAAGGTAAGATGACTTTTCTTCGCTCTGGTCTGTTTCAGACAGTCAGTCAGAGTAAAAACCTAACAGACAGATGCTCTGATAAGAAGTTTTGACATCCTCAATCTGTCATAGTTTAGTCACAGTCTCGCCTTCAGACGTCTTCATCCTCTGTGACTGAAGGGGAACTGCTTTGATGATTAATCCTGAAACATACAGGGCGTCATTAATCCTTTAGAGAAAATCTTTGACACTATGAAATGAGTGAAATCAAGATTGTCAGTTTTGTGAGATAAACAAGAGTTTGACACCTTTGAATAAGATGCTGAAATGTTTCCAGAAAAGAAAAAAAAAACTTTTATGCACATGCAAAAGTAAAGGCAGGCAGAGCAGCAGCAGAAAAAAAAAAAGTCATTTTTCTATTTTCCATCAGAAGTTTGAGCTGCAGGGTGAACACACCTACGCTAACCTGAGGACCAGCGGCATCAGCGCAGACTACGACCACATCCAGGTGAGTGAAAACTCCAGGACAAAGTTTTCATCTGCATGAATTGTATTTGATACTTTTTCTGTCCTTTCTTTTTAATCTCAAGCGACAGCCTAAAACAAAGGCTTCCTCAGATCTGTCCGATTACGAGAACACGCAGGAAATGAAGATCTCTAAAACCAACAACGGCCAGAGGAGCTCTAAAGGACTGAGTTAAAGTTTTCATGAAGCTTTAAATCTCTGGCTTTGTCATCCACACTCCATATCTCTTTTTTATTTATTGCTCACTGTCTTCTAAAGTTTGCTGTTGCTGAATAGCTTACTCTTAAATGTGAAGAATTTACCACGCTATAAAATCCTTGTTAGTCAGAGCTTGTTTTCTGTTTTGATCTGAGATAATTATAAAAACAACTTAAGAACAAGCAGAGCAAAACTTGGATATTTTAGGGAGCCAAAACGCCTTAAAGTAACCTTCTGTGAGCCAAAACATGCGCTAAAGTGAGAAGCACTTCCTAAACTGCACTCCTTGGTGACAAAATTGCACTAAAATGCCTCCAACAAAACTACTGAGTGCCTTCTTGGGAGCTAAAAAACACATTTAAGTGCCCTCAAGTGATGCTCACTTATCTGCCCTTTTGGCTGATGAAACATGAAAGACTGCCATCCTGGGGACAGAAACGTATGCTTAAGTGAACTTTAAGAGGCTAAAACATGCGCTAAAGTGCCCTCCTGGTTGCAAACCACGCTTATATGTACCTATGGCTGGTTAAAATGTAATGAAACTCTTGTCCTTGCAGTCAGAATGTTCTAACATGTTTCATATGTGGCTCAGTGGTAGAGTTGTCGTCTCTCAATCGAAGGTTCGTGGGTTCAATTCCAGCTTCTACAGTCACATGCCGAAGTGTTCTTGAGCAAGACCCCAAATTGCTCCCCAAATTGTTCAGTGGAGTGTGGATGTGACTGTGATAGTCTCAACTGGTGGCAGTCTCATTAGTGCCATCAGTGTGTGAATGTGGCATGGATGGGTGAAAGACTAGCAGTGTAAAGTGCTTTGAGTGGTCAGAAAGACTAGAAAAGTGCTATATAAGTCATTTCATATATCCGCTATGGAAATATTTAACTATAGAGAGTGTTTTCAGAGGCGGGACCTTACAAGAAATACAGCAGCTGGTGATTGGACGACCGTTCTGCCTGACGTACTCATCACAGACCAATCCACACCAAGCGACGGTGACGTAGCACATGTGTGACCTGACACCCCAGACAGACAATTCATGTCAGCAACGGAGCTTTTTCACTGGTCCGTTGACGCTGAAAACATTGTTTCCTGTCAGAAAGGCTTTAAATTATGTTCTCTCTTCTTTTAAAGAAGAAATTCAGTCAATACCTGACAAAACTACAGATATGGCCACATCCACTTCCTGCTGACGTCACGTCTGCAGCTCCCGCCTCTCTTCTCTGATTGGGTCGACAACATCTCTGCCGGGCGAAATTGGTTGTGATTGGATCTTAGCAAGATGGATCTGCAAGATTTTAGAAAACAAATCAGGCAGGTCCATCTGCTCTGTGAGGTTACATTGGAGCCAAAACATGTAAAATAATCCTTTTGGTGGTGAAAATGAGCTGAAAAGTTCATTTTTGGGAGTCAAAAGATGTGTTTGATTGTCCTCTTGGTAGCCAAAGCACTTAAGTGCCTTCCAGGTTGGCAAATCACCCTTATCTGTCTGTTTTGCTGGTTAATACATCAACTTCCCTCTTCAAAGCCAAAATGTGCCAAAGTGCCCTGTTGGGAGCAAAATGCACACAGTGTATGTACCTTTTTTTTTTTTCTTTCCCCATGCCCTTCAAAATGTGCATATACACCACTGTTATTCTCATCATAAACTAACCTGGATTTCTTTAGCAGCTATTTTCACCCTCTCGAGGCAAGTGTTTGCAGATTTGCAACACGAGTTCAAAGATCTCTATCTCATCGACATGATAAATGGTTTGTTTAAAATCCTGTTAAAAATATTCTTAAGAACATATTCTACCACCTTGAGGATTGTTACATCACTACTGTCGGCTGAAGTTGTATTTTAGCCCTTAGGAAAATGTCTGCTCTCATGAAATAATCCACTCCCATTTCCAGGAAAATCATTGTTTGATTCTCAAGAGGTTGCAGTAAGAATAACAAATAGTTACTCTTTTATCTAAAATAAGTGTTTTTTGCATGAAACTGATGCATATTTGTTAAAAAAAAAAAAAAAAAGAAAAAAACTTGAATTACTCCTAGTGTGTCAAACATGATACAAGAAATATCATGAATGAAATAATAAAGCAACTTTTTTGTGAATTTTGTTAAAAGGGCCAATAAACATCTCAGTTCCAAAAAATTGGAATGTTCTGACTGTTTTTTGATGGGTTGGTCCTCAAAGGGTTAAAAGCTTCTGTGTTACTTTGTGGATGTAGCTCAAGTTTCCCATAATATGAAGATTATCAATTCCACAGAAATACTTCTTAAAAACAGGGACAACAGACGGGAGGAAAACAGCGAGTCCCACGACTTCGCGGCATCAAATGTGAGATTTCACCCTGAGGCCCCAAGTTCCTGGCAGCGTCCCTGGTTACAGATAAAATAAATCTCCAAGTTCTCCAGAAGCAGAGGAGCAAAGAAAACATATTTGTGTCCACGCTGGAATAAGTTACAGCTGCATAACATAACTGTCTGTGCATGATGAAACCAGCCCCCCGCAGGAGACACAGGGGTGAGATCAGCGCTCGACGAGTCGGGATCTCAGACTGAACTTCAGACTCCCACGGCCTCAGGAATGCAGGCGGAAGCAGCGACACGCCGGTTACTTCAATCCCAGCTTTGAATTCACGCCTCGGCGAGCGTCTATGGGGAGATGAGGCCGTTGTCTGGCTGTCACGCTGAATTCCTGCTAAATGTGACGCTTCAAATTGGCGGCAGTTTAATCTCTGAGTTAGAAAGTGTTTGATCCCTAAAAATAGTCGATGCGTGACACAGCGTTCGAGGGCAAAGTGCCAAAACGTGTCTTTTCATGCTTTTGTGGAGCGCGTGTGCAGGCGCTGGGCCTGTTTTTCCTCCTGAGTCTGAGCATGCTCTTTTATTTCTTTATAAACACCTTCAGCTTGTTGAAACTTTCTGCGCGAGCAAAAAGGAACCTGCGTCTGTCAGTCATTAGCATGCTGCCGCCCCCGCTCGCCCATTCACAGCTGCATTCCTCACATTCCTTTCATTCAGCAAAGGTCAGAAAAATAAAGGGAGTAAAAAAAAGTAGAAGATATCCGGGCGTGGGCGGTTGGGGAAATGATTTGCGAGTCTGTAAAAACCACAATTGAGGACGAGCCCCCCCTGCTCAGCCCCCTCCTGACAAACGCGCGGCGGCTTCATTACCCCATATGGGGATGTTTGATGACAAAAGGAGGCCGAACGAGTCAGCACTGCAGCCGTTATGACGTGCTTCCTTCTGTTTCCGTGCATCACTTTCACTGGCTCAGAGTTCACTCAGTGAAAGCTGCTCCCATCACATGAACCTGTTGTTTCTATACAGATAAAAAAAAAAGTAGGGGGGGGGGCAGGGTTTGGAGAGAGGGCATTAAGGAGAATTTAAGAATGAACTTTTTTTTCCAACCATAGTGGGTGGATCTGTGTGTTTCTCTAGAAGCAGGAAACATGTAGCTTCTTGGAAACTCTGCAAACTGCTGCGTCATTCCTAAGCTGCTGCTCCAAATCTCTGAGTGTTCAGCTTTTACGCACGCCAAAGCGTTTAAGTGAGTAACAGAATGATGCTTTCAGTGTAATAATCCGACTGTATTTGCTGCTGCTGACTCTCCTGTTTAGAGTGAGTAAGAAGTGACTTATTGAACCTGCTCACTCTCTGCCCTGCTTCCTAAAACAATAACAGAATTACTCCTGCAGAAGTCACGGAGGAAAAATTTCAGCTTCTTGGACTTGTTAGTGCTCTCTGAACCTCTCAAACAAAACAGTTCAGTCAGAGGGCAAACAGACTACGTATAGAGGTCGAAACATCCACATCATGACATCATTTATTGATCCGTGTGATGTCATTTATTGATTCGGTTTCAGAGCCTCAGGTTCTGTGTGTTTGCCCTTGTTTGGAGCAGTGGGTTGATGCACTTTATCTCATTGTCAAAGCAGACCATAATGAAAAACCTTATACAGTCTAGAAAGCTTGAAACTGGATTGAGACTAGAAATTTATCAGAAAAATCTTTAAAGGGAACCCCGACTGTAAGGACTAATAGGCATGAATCTGCTTAAATGTTTGTCTCAAACTAGAATTTGTTGTTAAAAGACATAACAAATTGGTTTTTCTTTCAAAAAAATACAGTTTAAAACAGTTTCCATCCTTCGGGTGCAGCCATTGTTTTACGGCCACAATGCATTCTGGGTTGATGACGTAGATTGGTCGCTTGGTGCCGAGCATCTGGATTTGGCCGTTTACTCACTACTAGTTGCCGTAAGTCACTAGGTTTCAGGAGCGAAAATAACATAATGCCACATTGCGCTGCTGTTGGGTGCACTTTTCAGTCCAAAGAAAACAAGGAGACTGATGTTAGTCTGCACAGCTTCCCAAAAGACAAGAAAAGAAGATAGTTGTGGGAAATCGCTTGTGGGCGTAATCAACTTCTGATGGACCCGCGGCTAAGTTCTGGCCACTTCTCCCCAGAAGCATTTGCTGCATTTAGCCGGCCCATGCTGATGAAAGAGCTGACAGGTGTGGGTCATTATAAACTGAGACTAAAGCCAAATGCTGTGCCGACTATTTTCAAACACAAACCCACAAAACTTCCTCGGGAAACCACTGAAGTCCGCCCCAGGACTTATATGATCCTGAATGAGATCGAGCGATTGCGGCGTAAACAACAACGGCGGCCTACGGGTGAAAATATTTTTTCAAATTTTATACAAACTAAGATATTTTGAGAGATTTTATTATCGTTCTTATGTAGCTGGTAAAAACACTGATCATTTAGGAAAATGACGTTCTGGTAGCCAGGGTTCCTTTTAAGAGACTTATTTACTCCTCTCCTCTCATTACTTTGAAATCTGGGTTATAGATTTCCAAGTGGAAAAAAGTTTGGAATGTGTTTCCAAACCTTTTTTGCATTCAGCGATGTGCTCTCTTTCTATGCAGATGTGTAGCCCCCTTTCATGTAATACCATCTCTCTTCTGCAACTGGTCTTTCCAATCACACCAGCTCTTACCAAACATGGTAAGCTGTTTGCATGTATTTGTTCACAAACATTGCAAAAAACAAAACAAATCAAAAATAAAAACTTACAGCTGATCAGGTAGATATCCATTTAAGTCAACGTGTCAACTCATGTTTGGCCTGTTCTGTTGCAGTGCAGCTGCTGCAAATCACAGCATATGCACAACCATCCTATTTTTGCCGAATGCTGGGCTGTAATGTGTCCATCACTGCAGGCCAGATCCAGCAGGTCTGGAAGTTGTGCACAGGAACTACCTTATAACATTCAAAACAAACTGCATCAAAGCCACACCACATTCATCTTGACCGACATTCTGAGCCATGGCATGATACTTTGACGGGCAAGGATAAAGGGGAATAAAAAAAGCACAAACAATGTATTTCTGTTCCCAAGAGGGCGGTTTATCATGTTTCAACGGGCTAAAGGGGTAGAGCAGTGTGGTTCACCAACCAGGGAGGCACTTTGGTGTGTGTTTTGGCTCCCAAGAAGGCACTTAAACGCAGGTTTTGCTCCAAGGATGCCATTTTAGCACTCAACACGCAGTGGAGTGAAACCAACCAGAGACACATCCGGTGCGTTCGAGGTGTTGGGAAGTGAAAGTGAAAAAAGGCTGACGAGACTTCATATGAACCACATTCTTTGGGAAACTCTAGAAAAAAAATCTGCTGAGTAAGAAAAAATAAATTACTTCTGAAGTTTCATAAATGAAGAGTAGCGTCTTTATTTCAACGGCAGATTTTGTACTTACTGCAACCAATTCAGGTGTCATTTTTGAGATGTTGCATCTTGAAATGAACCATTTTTCTAGACTGGTCAGGTGAATATGGCTTGTGTCCAGTTTAATCTGAGATTTTTATGAGAAACATGACAGAAGCACTTGCTTGTTTTGTGTTTTTGCAGTGTGCTAGTAAACCCTGATGTCATTAAAATGCATGATTGAAACCGTATTGTGGTGGTTTGTGCTTTTTATTACTCGTGTGGAGTTGTCCCCTACAGAGCTTGTGCGGCTCTCACCCACTCACTGGCTCACAGCTCCTGCACACCTGCTTCTCATCAGCCTCATAAACGACTGCACTTTTGCTCCGTGGGGACAGGAGTCGGGTGCCAGATTATTCCCGCCACAACAGTAAATCTGCCCACTCTCTTGTGGACTAAGTGTAATGTCGACTCTAGTTTCTCGTCATGTTTTTGCCTGAGACTTATTGCCTTCGTCCTCCCTTTCCTCCAGTGTCAGTGAATTCTGAATGGGCATCCTCATATTGACCTGCATAGGGAGCGATGTTAAATGTTGAGGTTTGAGGATAGGGGCAGGAGTGTTTTGGCAGATGACGTTGGCATAATCAAGGCACAGCAACATGATGTGGTTTGTCACGTTTACTTTGGGACTTGTAAACTTTGTAACTGAAGCTTTCATCAACTCAACAATAAAATGGTTCATGAAACCTTTTGATGCATATTTCAGACCCTTTTGATGACATGACCTTGCTGTCCCCCAAAACTCATCAATAGCCTTCAACAAAATGTCTCCTACTCTAACACCCGCCGTTGAAGTCAGCGGAAGTCAGGCTTAGTCAGAAGCCAATTGAAGTTTCCAAGCAGTGGCAGCCTGTGACCAATTTCACAGAGGAAGCCAGTCGGGTTGCAATCGAGAACATAAAGCCTAATTATATGAGATTTATAAGGGTGATCATAATATAACTGAAGTTGCGTTCAACTAAATAAAGCCACTGATTTAACAAAAAAGAAAAACACGAAGAAGTTTAGTAAAATCGTTTCTTACGAGAAACTCGAGGTCCCTATCTCCGTCTATCTACACTCGCAAGCTTAGCTCACTGTCTGTCTGCAGTGCCAGAGTGTAAAGTTTGTTGAAGACAGTTAAGCTGGCTGCTAGTGGTCAGAGATTGGTGCAGTGCAGGAAGTGTAAGAAAGCTAGTTTGTGATTCTGGCCTCCTTTTTTTTTTTATGATACATTGGCCATCAACTGAATGACGACGACTACGAGCCTGACACGTTTTTTTTTTTTTTCCTTCAAAAGAGGCAGAAGGAACCTGTGCGCTCTGCAGCAGCAGGGGGCGCTGTTTCACTCCTTACATTTACCCAGAGAGGAGGTTCATGTGGATCGTTTTTACAACACAGCGACAAAAACTCAACGAAAAGTCAACGAAGTGGGGATGATTCATATTTTTCTTTAATGCAATATTTTATTGAGTAAGCATGGCTTCCTTTGGCCTCCGGGAAATTGCCACTGTTTCCAGGATTGCACTGTTTCATTACACAAAAGTGAAATTACATTTCTGTTTCATCCCACCCAAGAAAGAAAAAAAGCGAGATAACTGGGGGAGGACAGGAGCGAAAGGAGTCTGGCACACTCAGTGAACACAGCGCTCTGTTTTATTAGATGAGGGAAAAAAAAAAAAAAAAAAAGAGTTCACAAGGAAGGAAGAGGGGAAAAAAGTAAATATCAGACAAAGCCCCTTGTGTGGTTGGGATAAGAAAAAAAACACATCACATTAACATAATAAACCATATCAACCATCAAACCATATAAAAAGTCAAAGACTTGCACAAGTGGGAGGGGGAAGGGTCAGGGGAAGTGGGGAGTCATGGCAGACACTCGCTCATGCATCCCCACACTTCTGCAAAGACTGAATACTTTGAAATCAGAGATGCTGCTTCGAGGGCATGAAATTTTGTTCATCTGAGTTGTTCTTTGCAGACATTACTTCCAGTTTTAAGCGAATACACACAAGTTTTGCATCTTTCAGGCTGGTACTCACTCTCAGAAACGGATGTAATTCAGACAAGAAAGTTTTGGGTCCATCTAATCTCTATCTATCGACATGTGTTTTCTATATCTAATAAAAAGTTTGTGGTTAGAAAATGTTTACCGAACCAGGAAGGCCTGGAAGAAAAAAAAAGCAACGCAAAATAGAAACCTAACTTTGGATTCAAATAATTGAAAACAGTCTTTTCAACGTTTTCAATGTGCGCTCTGATTACTGGACCCCATAAAACCTGTCAGGGGGGTGGATTTTTGAGATATTTCGGAGAAGTGATTTTGCTCCATTTTTACGCTGTCAGGAAAAATGTTTTCAGTAAACGCAGGACTGAAGCAGCGTAAATCAGGCTAAGTGTTACATCAGACAAATACATATCTGAAAGGAAGTTTGACTCAGCAGGTGAAGAGATGAATCTCTGATGTTAACCTCAATTCTGTTTCTCACAAAATACCTTTGAAGTACAAAAGGGAAACTCTGCATTTTACACAAGCATAACCTAAATTTCCAGAAAACAAGGATCTGATCCATTTAAGTCATTTCCTTTCTCGCTGTATTTGGCGAAGATGCCATGTAGGCAGGAAATTATAAAACTTAAAAATCACAGTTTTTCCAAACCCCAGAAATTCCAAAAGAAAAAAGGGAGTGAACGAGTCAGATCAGGAAAGTGAGTTACATGTTATTTAACCACCAAATTTCCTTCCTGAGTGTTTCTTTCCTTCTGCACAGGCTGGTTTTATTACACCGGGCGCTGGCAGGAGGCCACGGCTGAGGCTGTGGTTTCTGCCCAGTTTGACCACAGACTGTAACTGGTGCAGCAGGAGGTCAAGTGCATTTCAACAGAGAGCATTTCCTCCAAGAACTAGAGCAAGAGGAAGGTCTGCTTTAATCATTGATGAACTGTCTCTGTTTAAATATGCAGTATCTCGTCTTTTACCGCAATTTTAGTGTTTTCAAGCATTAGATGACGTCATTTTACAACCTGGAATTCCTAAAAACTTGGGTTTCCTTGTATAAAGTTAATGAAAACAGAATATTATGGTCATCCATTCATTGACCAAAGATCAAAAACAGTATATCGCAGCTTAAAAGTCAGTTTTTTATCTTTTCTATGAAAACTAAGCCATGGCATTGTGTCACCTCTTCATTTAACAAGACTGTAAATGATTGCGAGCCCGGGACACCAGTTTCTAGAGCGAGAAAAGTGAAATATTGTCCTATTGTGATGATTCTGTCTTTGGTTTGCAGTTTGTCTGTTTCAAAGTTTAAGTTTCTTTGTGGTAGTTTGTTTTGGTCATGTTACATTTATCTGTGTATCTGGGTGTTTTGGTCTTGTCTTTCATTATCTGTGTTTCTTGTTGTGTATTTCCAGTTGTATGTTTTGTTCACTTTACACTTGCTCCCTGCGCCTTTTGGTCTTGAGGTGAATGTCTGTGACCAAAAACAAGGAAACACACAAAGGTAAACCCACTTCAGAAGAACAAAGAACAAAAAAATGGCCTCTGGGTTCTGAAAAGTGGTGTGGAGATTTAAGCCTCCACATCCATCCACTGATTCTACAAACAAAGCAGACTGACAAAAATAGGCCTTAAAACACCCTAACCTAACAAAAAATACACCCAAGATCTCTTGAGATTAATCCTTTCTCTAAGAAAACCCTAGTCACCCTCCTTTCCCCCACACACTCACACAACTCTACTCAATAAAACACTCACTCAAACACTAAACAACCAACTGAAGGTGTTGGCTGTTAGTGTGTCACACGCAGAGTGAGAGGAAGAAACTTCTTTTATAGAGTAACCTGGCTGATAAACAGGTGTGAGGAGGACAGGTGACCTCAATGATGGGCTCGTTAGGAAACCTGCAGACTTATAGGCCTCATCTGTAACAGTTAATGTTTCTTAACCCCCTGTGTTTTCAAGGGATGGATATTAAATATTCCATACGATTTTTTTGATACCAACACAATTATTTCGCTTTTCAGAATTTTCTGTGCACAAAATGTAGCTTTACAGGTTTTATCCACAATTAATTGAGTTTTGAGTACATAAATGTGAAAGTCACTGAACATATGTCAGTAGTACAAACTCAGTTCAATAAGATATTCTCTGGAAAAATCCTTGATATTTCAGGGCCGATTGTATCTCCAGCTATGGAAAATAATTTAGCTGAGAGTTGTGAAGTAAAAAGGTTAAAGTTGATTGTTCCAGATGGGGCCTGTTGGTCCGAAGGTTTCCTAACAAGCCCATCATTGAGATCACCTGTCCTCCTCACACCTGTGCTCATCAGCCAGGCAAACTTTTAAAAGGGGTTTCTTCCCCTCATTCAGTGTGTGACACACGGACGACTAACACCTTCAGTTGATTGTTTAGTGTTTTGTGAAGCGTTGTGTGAAGAGAAAGAAGAAGGGTGTTTAGGAGTTTTGTTGTAAGAAGAAGAGTTTAAAATCTCAGTTTTTCTACCATTTTGGTAAAATCAGTGGATGGAGGAGGAGTTTCAAAACCTCCTCTCTATCTTTAAGACCCCAGTGGCCATTTTCTGTTTGTTTATTTGAGGTGTGTTTAATTTTGTTAGTTTCCTTGACTTGGATCACTGTCATTCACATCCAAGTCTTGCAGAAACGTAACATCGATGGATTGAACCATTTCTTATTGATTCTTCACCTTAACAAGAACTGGTCCTCGATATCCATTGTATTTTCCTCCTCTGTGATTGCCCTCATGTTTCACCTGTTGTTAGTCACACCTGTTTCCTTGCCCCTGTGTCTGCATAGTCTCTGGCTGTTTTAAAATTCACATACTACACTAGCAGTATGTACTGATCTGCCCAAAATGCAGTATGCAGCATGCAAACAACTGCGAAAGTTGCCAAAACTACCCGGATGAGCTACTGATCCGGGAAAATTTCTCAGTATGCATTGGACCAGTCTACTTAGCGTACTGTTTCCCACAATGCAAAGCACCTGGCAGGTGTGAAGTGAAAATGACGGACACTGGAGAAAGTCTGGGTGAAGCAGTGGAACAATTCAAGTGTTAAACCCTAAAACATCTTTAAGTGGGGAAACCACTTTGATTTAGATTTGACCAATGAATCATCCTGATCACTTTGAAAACTAATATGTATGTTGGATTCATGCTGGTTTTCTTAAGTCAATGTCGTAAAATGTTTAGCCTGCTGCGTTCAAGAACTTTATTACAAAACACTTTAGATTATTATAAATTGTGGCGTTATTACAAAATGAAGCAAAAATGTGTCACGTTATTACTTAATGTGGCGGAAAAGACGCAAAAAGAGATCAGAGATTTTTTTTCCATTTACTTTCTCCAAACTCTTCAAAGCTCTAAATGAGATCAAGGTTTTTCAAAGAGATCATTACAGGCTCCAGAAAAATAGAGAAAAAGTTAGTTTTCTTTCACGTTTTTGAAGTATTCTTCAACTTCTCAGAGTCAAAATAGTCTGTGTCTCTGTCCTGAATGAAGCTCCATGACACAGAAATAAAGATTGAAAAATCAACAATTAAAGAGCCCAAAGTGAAGAGAAAAGCTTCAGTTACCAAAGAGAATGGAAACATTTCTTTGCTTTTAAAGATGAAGACTTTAAATGGAAACTCACTTCCAACCTCCAGCCTGGTTCCTCCACCAAACTTACATCGTAAACTTTTTCCTATAAACAGATTTGAGACCATACGTGCATTATCAGAAGCAGTTTTTCCATCATCTCTAAAATTAACAAGTCAATCCACTCCAGATTATTTTCAATGAATAACATGTGGTATAGTATTAAAAATCAAATATGATTAATTTTGCTGCAACATACATCCACATTTAAACACAGACGTCCTCTGCAGTAAAACTAATGCAGTTTAAAGCGCTTGGTCCTATAATCATTTGTAATAACTGCAGAGGATGTCTGTTTTAACCCTGTTCTGTACAGTCAATTTGAGACTTTTCTAACCTGAAAATTCTTTTTTTTTTTCCTCCAAAATTTAAAGGGGAATTCTTTGATTCAATATTTGAGTTGCCCTAATATATATTAACTTAATAATAATAATAATAAATGATGACAAAGTCAAGAAAAAAAATCTACCAGCTTTACTCTTGCATTCCTTAAACTGGAGTAGCAAACTACAAACCTACACCTTTTGTTGTATTTTCTTTATTTTTCCTGATGCTTTTTAAAACCCTTCATCACCTAAGTATCACACTGGCCTCTCTGACGTCTTTTTTTTGTCCCCAGATAACCTTAGAAAGCCCGGGAAAGGCGGGCGCCCTATAGCTGTCCATGACGACGCTCAAAGTCGGCTTAATTTCCAGTATGACCCCCCACTGATGACTTGTTTCAAAACTCTTTATCAGAAACAGATGGGTGATGTCATGGAGACTTTATCCATTGGTTGTTGGTTTAAATCTAACGTGGCATCAGTTACTCCTCACTCTCCTCCTGTTTCCTGCTCTACCCACTGTCTTTTCTTATTAAAGGAACAAAAAATAACTTGACAAACCGCTTGAACCTGAACTTGAGCTTTTTTTTTGGTATTGAGGTTGCATGATAAGGTCAATGTTACACATTTGATCCACTGAAGCTGCATTTTACTGTTCCACTGATTCTGCATTTTATGTTTTATCTACAATGGGGTACTCACTCACTCACTCATGGGTGTCATTAGGACATGCGGGCACGTGGGGTGGTTGGGTTTTGTGGTGGGGGTTCTGCAGCCCCCCTACCCCCCCACCTCGTCTGTACACCACTGATCCAAGACACAGAAAACCAAATGTAATCTAGTGAAACAAAAGATGCAGTGAGGCAACAGAGGAAGGGGAGGAGGAAGTTGAGAGTAGAAATTGCACAATTTAGTGATTTTTTTTTTTTTTTTTTTTTCCTGATTTCACCTTATTTCTGATGTCATTCAAAAATTTGTCCAGTCCACAAAGACACTTTAAGCTCTAAAAAGATGAGGAGGGGTTAAAGGTGGGGAGCAGGGGGGGTGTGTGTCCAGGGTGGGCGTTGATGCCTGAATGGCGACGATGGCTGATGACTCAGGTGATGTGTCATACTCCTCTAT
>RPOG01002337.1:0-11156 GCA_008086565.1 Thalassoma bifasciatum
AGAACAACAGCATCACCCTGTGGTCGTGACAGGACATGACATATTTATACACACTGTACAGGAGACACCAATACAGAAGTGTTTATACTGTTTATGAGTGACAGTTTAACTGCAGCTTCTGAATTAAACCTGCAGATAAAGACCTGTAACAGCAGGTGTATGATGGGTAACAGTCTTATGTCACTGGTCTTTTTAAACTACTTTAACCCTCCTGTTGTCTTTAGATTTACTCTGCACTGTTTGTTCTGACTGCTTATAATGTACAAGGTAAAAAAAAAAATCCTCCAAATGTTTCTCTCTCCATTGATGTGAAGATGTTTCCAACATAGTCACATATTTTTAGCAATTACTTTTCTGGTGTATGGTGTAATAGACCTTATTTTCATAAAAGTATACCTCTGCTTTGAGTAGAAAACAGCAAAAATTCTGTTTGTTTGCACCAATGTTATTATTAGAGGTGGTTAAATTTATGTAATATCACAGACTGATATTTGTCAAAGTGATTGCAGGATATTGTTTAAAAATCATTTAAAATTCTTTGCTATGTTATGAATATATATAAAACACATATTTTAACAAAATAGTCATAACTAATTTTACAGGTAAATGGAATAGAATGGAATAGAATAGATTAGAATAGAATAATCTCTATTGATACCCCATGGGGGAAACTTCACTGTCACAGCAGCTCACAAACATTCTAAGTGCAAAAGATGCAACAATGAAATAAAATAGAATGAAGTAGAATAAAAATGAAAAAAAAAAGAGATAAAAAAATATAAGTTAAAAAATTAGCCACAGTGATGATTAATAGCAATAATAGCATTGCATTTCATGGAACCATCCATGTAATTTTTCAAACAATTCTATAAGAGAAAACCAAAGTTATGACAAAATAACTTTAAAAATCAGGTCAAATTGACCCAGAGACCCTGATGTTTCTAAACTTGAACTAAAAAAAAAAAAGAATCCTGTATTTTTTTTATCACACAAAGAAGTGACAGATGATGACATTCACAGAGTACACTGTTATTTTTAATTACAAGCAAAACGCACTTTTCCAGGTTCACCTTATAGAAATGAAATGGAAACTTTTGTCTAAAATTCAAATCCAAGCTCTGTGTTTTTCAGGAAAACAGACAAACAGAGATGTTTTATGTTTTAGTGCGTAGTGATATTTTCAGAATATTGCTGAGTAAACCTAGAGGGTTCAGTGAATGTGTTTACAGCTGCATGTGTCAACACTGCCCAGGCTATTTAGAGAAATCCTGTTTCATCAAATTTATTTGCAGATTTAACAGCTAAAACTTAATTACAATGAGATGCATTACTGTTTATGATGACACAGATACGCTCTCAAAGGTTATCTATTATTTTAACTTTTGTCTTTGATATACTGAATGGAATCAAATCTAATCCAACCTAATCAAGCTACAACAAAACAAATCTGACAAATTTAATGTAATGAAATAGGATAGAAATCTGCTGAAAGTAATAGATAAATATAAGGAGGAGAAAAATAGATTTGGGTTGAAGGATAGCCAATAGATGTGATTGGTTTGAAAAAATGAGACAGAATAATATGAAAACTGCGATAATAAACTGAAAGTTCAGTGATTTATAGAAAGTAGAAATGTGCAAAACTGCAACATTTGGTATTGATCTGAAAGTAAGTTTATAAAGAGCCAGTATCACCAATATCAATGCTTTCTACACAAAAAAGAAGTGTGACAAAATTAATCAAGAATAACACACAACCACTTAAACTAATGTTTCTGTTCATGAATGAAAGTAAACAACTAATTTTTCAATCAAAAAAAAACCATATGCTTTAATTTACTCCCTCTGAACTTAAGCATTGTCCATTGTGTCGTCTTGTTTGTTTTATACCTGTTTTTATTCCTATTTCAATGCACTTTTTATTTGTTTAAGGTGACCTTAAGTGTCACAAAAGGCGCCCTTAAATAAAATGTTTTGTTTTTATAATTATTATGATTAACATCAATTGTGTCTGCTTTGTTGTAGAATGGTAAATTTGAATCTTTGTGTATATCAACAATCAGCAATATACAGATAATTTTCAGTATCTTTCTCATTACGCAAGTATTGAGCAATTCTGATGCCAACGTTTGTATTAATATCTCAATGTTTTAGATCGATCCGTCCACCACTGATAGAAAGAGACAGATCATAACAAAACAGACTTGAATGTATAGGGAGAGGAAAATTAGTAATTGAAAATAACTGAATTCATGTGTAATCAATGAAATTAAAAAAGATAAGCTTGATTTGTGATAAACTGAAATGAATTTCTTATACATGAATTAACTTAGGGGTCAATGACGTGACGTCCCTTTTTTGTGTCCGAGTGCAATATTTCCTTCCATCATGAATTGAGTATTTCATCACATGTATTTCTTAATTCTATGAAACCTGTTATTGGAACACATCTTTAAACTATTAAAATATAACATGTTTTTTTGTGATTTGTGTCAGGTGGTGCAACCGTCCCGACAAGTATCCACAGTAATTAAACTCTAAAAATTGAATGTCAGTTATTGTAAATGGAAATTAAAAATGAAAATGTATGAGTCACCACAGACACTTGAGAGATACTTGCCAATAATTTCACACAGAAAAAATAACAGGAACATATAAATATATTTTCATATATTTGGTTGCGCCACCTGACATTTTTGGGTGCTCAAATTAAAAATACTAAAAAATAATGAACCTAAAATCTTTGAAATGTTGGTCAACTACTGAAATCTGTTAGAAAACATAATTCTTCACTCAGAAATATGTTTTTATCCATTTTCAAAGAACTTTTTAAGAATACGTTTTTAGACCCTCTTTTTGTCATCGACCCTTAGATATTACCAATGATATAAAATGTAGTAGAATAGTATGAATTAAACTAGAAAAGCAATTTCTGAAGAAATTGCGCTGTGAATGCAGAAGCTGAAGCAGCTTGCGCTGAACTGCTAATGCAGAATCCTGAATATGCTGAATGACTGAATTTATCTGAAAATGGTTGAATGAATCTTGAAAAAGCTTTGCTGAACTGCTGAATGCAAAATGTTGAAGGAGAACTCTTGAACATGAACATGAAATCTTGGCTGAAAGGATGAATGGAGTGAAACAATGTCCAAAAAGAAAATATAGATGGGTGAATTGAAGAATCATCTGAATTAAAGGAAATGGATGAATCACAATGAAAGATATTTATATCACTAAAAGTGTGTGTGTGTGTGTGTGTGTGTGTGTGTGTGTGTGTGTGTGTGTGTGTGTTTGTCTCTGTATGTGTATGTGTGTGTGTGTGTTTGTATGTGTATGTGTGTGTGNATTTCTCTCCTGGTCCACACTCTAAAATTCAAATCCTCACTCTACAGTTTGAACATTCCACCACATACACACCAATGTTAAACTGCTGCAAGGGCTGATAAACTTCATGACCTTTGAAGGAGTTTTGTGAAGAAACTATAAAAGCTAGAAAGAAGCTGAAATATACTGAAGAAAGCCAAACGATGGCTGAACATTTTGCAGGTAGAATGAAGTTTCTGGCTGAAAGTATGACTGAATGAGAAGGGTCTGAATGAGGCTGAAGAAATTCCCTGAATGATTCCTAATCCAATTCATTCTCTATGCGTGTGAAAATCGTGAAAAAAGTGAAATATCTCTGAAAGTATTAGTGAAACCGGTCTAAAAAGTCATAGCGCACCAGTCCTGAACGAGCCGGTCGTTTTGAAGTTTGAACGGTGAAAATCGGTTGAAATTTGTGGGAGAAGAAGCGATCCAAAAAAGTGGGCGGAAGAGAGAAGAAGAATAAGAAGAAGAAGAAGAATCTTAAACTTTTTTGACACAGAAGAACATAAGCTGTGAATGCCTTGCTGCATTCACAGCAATTATATACAATATCGTCACTCTTTTATTTGAATGGCCTCAGTCATATTTTGAAGTTCTTCAGGAAACAGAAGTAACTGAACCAATAGAGTACACTATTGATATAGATCATAATAATACTGAGGTAAAAACAACATTTTCTTTTCTATTAGGGTGTTGATCATTTACCAGAGGTGGGGACTATCCTGAAGAGCTGACTTTGGCAAAAATATCAATTTCCCCAAAAACAATACAATGCAGTTGCACTGAATAGATTACAATGGAATTGAATGGAAAATATCAATATGAAGGTTCGATTGTGTTTGGAGGACTGGAATTTGGTGTTAATTTTAAACCAGTGTCACAAAATGTGAAGCCTATGAGAGAATTATTCAAGTTTGTCATCTTTGTTGATCGCAGAAACACCAGAAACCACTAACACATCACGACACATACACAAAAAAAGATCTTCATAGCAGTGTTAATAAATATTTTTACAGCCTGATTCAAAAACAGTTTTGCTCTGAATCACTCATTTCTCTATCAGCACACACTGTGCGGGGGATTGAATTCTTTTTATGACTCATTATTTTTTAAATTAACAAACTTATGAGTTATGCCCATATAAGGGCATGGCTGGTTTGACTGACAGGTAGACACCCTGTATCTGTTGATGAAGAGGCTAAAATCCTGCCTCTCTACCTCTTTCTGACTCAAACAAAGGCAGATTGAGTCAAGCTTTTCTCTATACGGGCTTCAAAAGTCTGTATCAAAAATGAATGAGTGACATAATGGAGACCATGTCCATGTGTCTATGGTTTACTCTATGGTTTACACAGACCAGAGGTGGAGTTTCAGAGTCTGGACAGAATGAAAACAGTGTAATAAAAGCATAAATGAGAATCTCCATCTCTGTGAAAATTTAGCTAAATTTAAGCTAAGCTACTTTTTTTTTTTTTTTTTTTTTGTCAAATATGTTTTTATTGAGAAAAAATATTGCATATATTTTAAATATACATTCATGTCTCCTTTTACAATTTTCTGTTATGGATTCCATTTTTATATTTACCATTATACTTAAACATTTTAACAAAGTTTTAAGAATCAATTGAAGAACAAAGATAATTGAACAGGAACAGAAAGAAAGGGAGAAGCAGAGTTTAAAAAATAAATAAATAAAATAAATAAATTAATTAATTAATTAAAAAAAGGGGTGGATAAATAATTTAGAGAGAGGAAAATAAATAAATAAATAAAAATAAATAGTTAAGTAATAATAATTTAAAAAAAATCATGATAGTAATAATAATAATAATAATAATAATAATAATAATAATAATAATAATAATAATAATAATAAAAGGGGGGGCAATGGATTCAAATATCATAGTACACATAGTATGTATGGAGTATTTAAGTATGAAATTGAATGGAGAACAAACTGAGAAGGATTTATACAAACGTAGAGTGCAGATACACCCATACATATCTCCATACAACTAGATGACCATTTTCATACATATCTACATACACACATAAAGAGAAGGAAAAAAAAAACACAGGGAAAATAGCAATTACCTCTGGTCTAGAGTACCTTAAATCTCCAGCATCTCCCTTCCTTCACCTCCCACCCCAATATCCCTCCCTATAAGCTTCACTCTTAACTACTTGTCTGTTCATACTGTATACTAAATTTACAATTATACTGGTTTCTTAGTTGCTAGATATGATATCAGGGGCGCCAAGCTTCTTTTTAAACACATTTCACCAAAGTTACTTAAAGTATATTTATATGATTCTCACCACACTGGATTCAAATCACTTTTAACTCAAAAGTTATGAATGAAACTTATTTACATGTTTAAAAAGCTAAAAAAAAAAAAAGTAATAAGGCCTGGAATGATAGAAAATAGGATGAATATACTTGAGTCCAGTTATCACAATTTCCTTGTTTCACTGAAACCAGAGAGTAAAAATCTACCACCAACACAATCTGTTTGTGTCATTGTTGGTCTGCTGTGCTTTAAAACTTACATTAGAAACTTACAAATTTAAGATTGTATTTATTTTATTTGTCTGCTTTGATGATACTTTGCCTATCAAAAAAAAAAAAAAAAACCTATGTCATCAACTTCATTGTACTTTTAGCAAATATGTACACACCAGCAAATATTTAAAACAAAAGTACATTCCTCGTATATATATTTTTATTGATAAATTTTTGAATTTTGTGAATTGTATTTTGTATTTCTATGCTTCCTTTATAATTGTTATATACCATGGGATGCATACTACCTCCAGCATACAATGTTCCTGATAAAATTGTTAACTGCTGTAATTTGAGTTTTGTAAATAAAGATTAAAAAAAAAAAAAAAAGAAAAAAAAACTCCAGAGCAGTGATTCTCAAATGGGGGTACGTGTACCCCTTGGGGTACATGGGAGTACTGGAGGAGGTACGGGACAAATGTTTAAAAAAAAAAATTTCATCACAATATATTAAAAAATTCTGATTAAGAACAACTTTATCAACAGAAAATGAGGAGAGATAAAGATAAGAAAAGAGAAATTCACTAAACAAAAAGAAATGTGATTTATTTTTTACTGTGATACATTTTAATCTTGTAGAATGAATAACTCACAACAGGAATGGTTGGCTGTTAATGGAAAGAGGGATAAGGAATAGAAAAGAAATGCACTGAAAAATGTGAATTAATTTTTGAAACTACAATACATCTTGTTGCTTCTTGTTTGACAGAAGTAAACTGATGAAAACTGAAAATATTGCCCCATAAATGTATAGAATTTATTCATCTTTTATTTCAATGGTATTATGACAGTGTAAAACCATATGCATTCATTAATTCATGTCATTTTCCTATATTATTTCATGAAAATTATTCTCGGCTATGCGAGGGGGCACTTGGGTGAAATTGTTTTTGAAAGGGGGTACACGAGCAGACTGAGACCACCTGCATTAGAGGACACAACACAAAGCTATGTTTATGAATAAAGGCATAGAAATAGTTCAGAAAGCAGGATCAGAAATATTTGAGGCAAAAAATGTTGTTTGATGTCAAAATAGTCTGAATATGAAAAACATCCCGGCATATTTTGCCCACATCGCCCCCTAATGGAGAACACTTTCCTTCATCAGGAGCAGAGTTTGCTGATGTTTGGGCTGATGTTCAACTGCAGAAAACTGAGACACTTTAGGAACAGGTGAGTTTTGGTTTTATCAGCCTGTGATGATAGAACAAGGATGTTTGAACTACACAATCCAGAATGTCAAATAATATTGTGTTACTCCAACAAAAAATGTTTTCTTTTTTTTCTATTTTGGCTATTTCCTATGTTTGTTTTTAATGTGTTTATTTTACTTAGTATTTTAATTAATTAAATTTAAATTGCTCTCTCTGTTCTTATTATTTTTGTATTTTTTACCATTTAGCCAAACTGTCTTACCTTATATTTATTATTTATTTGGGCTTTTCTGAAGTTCTATGTTTCTATTCAATGTGTATATTTTACTTGATATGTTAGTTTAGGTTGAATTTAAATTCAGTGTATATATATATATATATATATATGTAAAAGGAATATTACCATTTTGCTTTGCTGTCTGTGTACTTCTTATTTAGTAATGCTTTTCTAATTTTCTGTTCTATTTAATGAGTATAATTTACTCGATCTATTACTTAACGTGAAATTTGAATTACTCTCTGTATTCTTAGTATTTTTATATTTTTACCATTTTTGTCATACTCTCGAATCATGTGCTCATTACTTCTTTAGGCTCCAAAAAATGAGACTTGAGTAGTGGATAGTGGGGTAATGTGAGACACTGGGTAGTATGAGACACCCCCTGTATCCATGCAACGGAACACTTGAGTGGTCATGTGACCATTATGTTTTCAAGCCCCTCCCATTTCTCCTTGACCAGGAAATTAAGGACCTCATAGTGCTATTGTAAACATGTTTTTTTTCACAAATTTCTTTTTGCATGTTACAGTAAATTTTCATGCCTTTAACTTAATGAACTGTAGTGCCAAAGCAAATTGATTCAGGTAAAAAAAAAAAAAGCTAAAGTCAGAGATGAACTACCAACATATAAAACTATCTGATGACTCTTGCTGAAGATCAGCCTGAATTGCCAAGAGAGATAATTTTTCTAGAGCTAGAAAACATCCTGAATTAAAAGGAAATGTGTAAATTTGACTGATGTATCATTTTAGCTTGCAAAGAGGGGAGCAAATGTCAAAAATGTCTCACTGTACCCCACTCTCCCCTACTAATTTTGTACCACATGTAAACATGAGCTGGCATGACAATACAGTTCCTTGCATCCTTGGATCAGGCTGTTAAAATGTAATCTGGCTGCAAAAACAAACAAAAAAAATCCCAACAGTTTATTTCATTTGTCCGCTCAAAATTCACACCAGGCCTGTCTTTTGCTGGTAATTCTCACTTTAGTATTGCAAGATATTACACTCTGTTTCCACCTTCCCCTCCACTGCTGCCTGCTGATGAGGCCACTTGGCTGTGGGGGGGTCCAGAAGGAGAACAGGTGAGCAGGTATGGCTCTTCAAAGATCCCAGCCAGCTGAGAGAGTAAACAAACCTGAAACTTCCTGTTGACCTCGGGTCTCAAACCATATGCCGATGCAGGTAGTTCCAGAAAAAACAGCCAGGTGAGAGTGTTTTAATCACCTTTGAAATGAGCGATTAGAATAATTATTTCAGGGGAGAGGGATGGCTCCAGCTATTAACAACCCTCTGTTCAATATCACAACAAATTAGTTCATGCTCATTAGTATGAGTTGTGCTTGCTTAGTGGTTTAGAAAGCCTCCACTGGGAACTTGCTTTATAGCTCCCTACGATCGCAGCATGTAATTAGCATTCATCCAGTGTGGTGTTTATATAACATCCTCTCCTCACAAATGTAATTTTGATATTACATAAGTGTTGCTCACCTGATCACAGAGGCTTTTGCTTACAGAGCTTTATTGTTGCTTCAAAGGTCAGCAGAACTTCTTCTGTACTAGAAGTTTATAGAGGGAAAACTGACCAACCAACAAGTTGTATTTTACATAAAAGTCAAGTTTATTGGTCTTAATTAGCCCCCACTACACCAATGAGTGTCTGACTGTAGCACTGCTTCACATCCAGATAAAAGAGGCACAAAAGAGGCTCACTGATGTTACAGAGCCCAAGACTTCTGTTACAACTTTGTCCTCGTTCAACGCCCCTCTGGCCACCAGTCTGGTTGGTTGTCAGGCTGTTTTTCTGAATATCTATACCAGAAGATAATTTTATCCCAGTACATTCGATGGTACATACACAGAAATTTACTCATTAATAGAGAAAAATGCTCCAAACTGCATAGGGTCCCATTTTTTTCTTTAATATATATATATATACAAATATACATATATATATATAAAACAACGTCAAATTAACTTGTGCATAAAACATAATTATATTGTGGTAACAATTTATCAAGTGCACATAAGATATCTTGTACAGAAGACAAACAAGCAGAATATTTTCAGTGCACAATCATGACACAATAATTGTAGACATGATTATCATTCTTTTTGTTGTGCATGCTGCCTTAGTCTGCACCATCCAGTCTACTGCAGGTTCTGTGTAAAAAGTCTTTTTTGCACATGTCCCTGTGTGTAGAATGCCCCTGAGTGAATACAAGTCAAAGGGGTTGATAAATATTGTGGGGTAAGTTATCTTATTCATGCAGGTTTATGTTTTGTAACAGAGGATATCTCCATGTAGATTCAATAAAAACACTTTGAAAACATCATTTATGACAGAATTATTTTTGAGCACAAGACAATTTATTGAGTCAATAATAACTTGCGAAAATTTGATGAACTTTCGAAATGTTATCGCGTAGGTGTCATAGTTACCACATAAGACATACAGTACAGGCCAAAAGTTTGGACACACTTTCTCATTCAAGTGTTTTCTTTATTTTCTTGACTATTTTCATTGTAGATTCTCACTCAAGGCATCAAAAATATGAATGAACACATGTGGAGTTATGTACTTAACAAAAAAGGTGAAATAACTAAAAACATGTTTTATTTTCTAGTTTCTTCAAAATAACCACCCTTTACTCTGATTACTGCTTTTTAAACTTTTGGCATTTTTCAAGAGGTCGTCGCCTGAAATGGTTTTCTCTTCACAGCTGTGTCTTATCAGGGTTAATTAGTGGAATTTCTTGCTTTATGGGGTTGGGACCATCAGTTGTGTTGTGCAGAAGTCAGGTTCATACACAGTCAACAGCCCTATTGGACAACTGTTAAAAATCATTTTATAGCAAGAACCAATCGGCTAACTAAAGAAAAACTAGTGGCCATCATTTTTTTAAGGAATGAAGGTCCAGTTAATAGTCATAAAAATAAAGAAAACGCAAATTGAATGAGGAAGTGTGTCCAAACTTTTGGCCTGTACTGTACACTTGACAAACAGTCCTAATGATTATGATATGAGAGTAATATGGAAGTCACTTCTCCAGTTTAAGGAAAACAATACTGAAAAAGTGGCATTGTTGATATTTCTTTTGCCCTTATTAAATCGAAATTTTGAGATAAACTTCAAATTTCAAAGAGTAAAATTCAAAATTTTGACTTCCAATTTCAAATTTTAGACCCATTTTTCGTCCCCATAATTTTGATCTTATATGTATATATCTTATCTATATCATATCTTATATGTTATATAAAAAAACTCAACAACATGAACTACTTTTTTATCTTTTTATTTATTTTTTATTATATTTTTAATCTGGGGAAATTTGTTTTCCAAAGAGTTCAGATATCTCTGTTGAAATTAGTTTGAAATTTAGAATATGGGTCAATGACGTGACGTCCCTTTTTTGTGTCCGAGTGCAATATTTCCTTCCATCATGAATTGAGCATTTCATCACATGTATTTCTTTATTCTATGAAACCTGTGTTATTTGAACACATCTTTAAACTATTAAAATATAACATGTTTTTTTGTGTTTTGGTTCCTCAAACCCCCAAAATGTCAGGTGGTGCAACCGTCCTGACAAGTATCCACAGTAATTAAACTCTAAAAATTGAATGTCAGTTATTGTAAATGGAAATTAAAAATACAGTGGCATTATTTTATGCTTGAACCTTTTTAAATAAAACATTCTTTGCAAATAAAAAGAATTTTAAAGCTGTTGAGAAATGTAAAAAACTTTTGTCCCGTAATTTTCACCTTGTCAAATGTCAGGGTGGTGCAACCG